>JAULBX010025520.1:0-59595 GCA_032358255.1 Heterotrichella gracilis | reverse complement strand
TGACTTTTTCAAGCACCCCCAACAGTCTCGCGAGCCCGGGTCGGCTCCCTGAATGTGACTGTCAAATAAATCTTGTAGTGCGAAACTTCAAGTGCACAGAAAAACTGCTGGCAACTGACACAGGAGCCTGCAGAACCCCCCAATGGGCAAATGGCACTCAACAGGGGTGTTTTAAGGCCTCAAATGAATTTAGTCCATTAAAGTCAATTTCGCACATTTTCGGAAAAACATTTTCGGCGCGTGCCCTGCATACCCTCAAGACCGGTGGCGGCACGTTTCGCATATCTTCTCTACCAGAGAACCACCAGAGAACCTCCAGCATAATCGCAAAATTTGGAAAGGTCTGTGAAGTGCTTGGACAACGTTGAAAGGTTGGTCGAGGCAGGCGCACTGTTTGCGGTGTGGAACGGCAATTGGACACCACCACCCACCCACGCCCCGGATACGTTACAGCAGCTGTGGGTTGTGTCTGCATACCACCAGCCCAGTATGGAGGCTGGTGTGGACTTTGACGATCAAGATTCAAAGGATTGGCTGGCTGTGCTCCTCGATGGCCAGGAGTCGTGTCCTTTCAGCGACCTGGAGGTACGGCCTCAGCGCCTTCCCAGGCACTGCCATGTTTGCAACCAATGTTCGTGTCTCAGGGAACCTTCTGCTGGCTTCTACTTGGTTGTTTGCATAGTGGGTTGAAAGCCACCACCTGCTGCCGCAATGTGATATGCAAAGTGATGTGTTTGGCTTTTGCAGTTTGATCCACTGCTGGTGTCGGAAGACTTGGGCCTGAAAGATGATCCTTTGATGGACAGGTAAGCCCATATGCGTTTGCAAACTGTCTTCAGCTCACAGCCCAATATGTTATTGTGTGTTACCTACTTGTATCGGTATTGTTGCCTTTTTATTCACCCCTTTTGTACCACTACAGTGTCATGGACAACCTGTCCCTGGATCGTGCGGAGTGCGCTGGTTCAGCACAGCCACTGGAGGACCTGCCACTGCTGCCCTTGGACAGCCTGTTGCAAAATTTTCAGGATCAGGGATGCGGCCCTGCTCCAGCTGGAACCTGCAGCTCCCACAGCATGGAAACCAAAGCAGCAGTTAGTCATCACCACTCAGACAGGGAGTCGTGTGGTGCATACAGCGGCCCGGACTCTCCTCAGCACTCTGGCTCCCAGGAACCAAAGTTCCAAGGGCATTCCACTCCTCCTTCTGGCACGAATACCATGCAGGCCGCCATTCACAGTCCTGTGGAGGCAGTTGGCACCAGCGGCGCAGCTCCACACATGCTGCCGGGCAGCCAAGGCTCACCCACACCCGTCAGCTCAGGCAAGCACGAGCCGCATGACGACATGGATGAAGAGGAGAAGAAACAGGTATGCCGTGGTTTTGCCTCACGGCACCTTTTTACACTGCTGCTTTGCTGCAACTACACTGGGGGGAGTTTTTGTTGGGCTGAGGTCAGTGCCAGACATCCTTCAGCTGCACTCCACGCCAGGAGTGTGAAGCCATTCCCCCACTGTGTGCAGGCTCGCATGCAGCGCAACCGGGAGAGCGCCATGCTGTCCCGCCAGCGCAAGAAGATGCAGATGGACGAGATGGACAAGCGCAACGACGAGCTCAAGCAGCAAAATACGCACCTCACCTCCCTGGTCACCCACCTCACAGCCGAAAACGCGTCCCTGCGCCACCAGCTGCTGGTGGTGTGCCAGAAAACCAACACGCCTCTCCCGGTACCTGTGGCGATTCCGCCCTTTGGGCACTACCCACACATGATGCCGGGCATGGCGCTGCACCCGTACCTGCCGCCGCACCCCGGGAGCTTGCCCATGATGGGCCTCACACCCAAGGTGCCCATCCAGAAGCTGAAAACCACCAAGCCAGCGGACGCACCCCCGCAGCAGCCACCCGCCACTGGACCGCAGCCTGTGGCAGCTCGCTCAGCCTCCCAGGTGGAGGCAGGGTCCTCCTCCCCTCGCCACTCCTCAGATGCGTCCGCCACCACCGAGCCTTCGCGGAAGCGGGTGCGCCACGCGGCGGGTGCTGGCGGCGCAGCGCTGCTCACCATGTTTGCCGTGGTGCTGTTGTTCGGCAGCGCACCCCTGCGCATCAGCCACGGCCCGGCGCCCGGCGGCGTGCCGCAGGCGGTGCCTGAGCTTGTGCGCGGTGGGGGCAGGGTCCTCATGGCGCTCGACATGCCCGTCAATGGCAGCACCGCATCTGGGCTGGGGATGATTACTGACGGTGCGTATGGGTGTTGGGTGGCGGTGGCAGCTGCCAGGCCTGGTGCTTTGGGGTCTGGGCTACTGCAGGGGGGGTCGATTTGTGGAGCATGGACAACACACCATCTCAACAGCATGCACTGTTCTTGCAGCGGCATGAATGTGTGTCATTACCTGTATGGGAATTTGCGATGCCAACATAGAATCCCAGCGTCCCAACATTTGTCCCCCTTTGCTCAATGTGAAAGCAGCAGCTCATAATCGTGCCTCCATTGCCAGCAGACGGACCACAAACCACCCAGGCGCACTACCCACCCTACCGGCAGCATCCGCCGTTGCCTGCGCCAGGGCCAGCCCCCTCCCTTTCCGCGCTTGGCAACGCCACCCTGGGAGCCTGTGGCTTCAACTCCTCGTGCGCCACAGCCATTGTGCTGCGTGAGGGCCACAAGGACTGGGATTCTCAACTGGTGAAGCGGTTACAGGTGAGGTCACGGCACGTGGTGGACTGGTTACCAAAAAATGCTGCATGAAAGCACATGATTCCAATGGGTACTGTACCCTTGGATGCAAGGCAGCATTTGCTGCAACTATGGTGGCATGCAACATGTATGTGGACAGGGTACATGGGTGTTTTGATGGCCCAGCTTCGTTGTGGTCCTTTGCTAAAGCGCAAATGCATGCGCATCACGTGCATGCCGTTCTCCATACCCATCCGCTACACCTGCACAACATGCTGCGCGCAGCATGCCTCCCCATCACCTTCATCCATCCACCCCCTTGCCTCCCGCCAGGACCTGGCCCCCGCCGCCGTGCTACTGGACGACGACGACTGGGAGCAGCTGGAGCGCATGCCAGGTGGTGTGGTGTCAGACCTGCACGGATTCCCGCGCCTGGCCTCCAGCCTACTGGCTGCAGACGGCTTCCTGTCGCCCGTGGTGTGCAAGGAGGCCTTCCAGTTCCACCACTCGTCAGTGTCGGAGCCAGTGCGCACCAAGCGCCATGTGAGGGAGACGCTGGCAAGGATGCAGGTGGGTGGCAGGGCTGGGATGGCGCCTCGAGGGTGCTGGAGTGCGAGAGTGTGCATGTGACAGTGGGTGATGCTTAGGAGGTCTAACCCACCTGTCGTGTAGTGACAGGGTGCGATTGGTGCCAACTGCAATACCCTCGCCCAACTGCCAACTGCCAGCCCCACAGTTTGCACCTATTTTGTCATTAACCGCAGCGATTCCTTTAGAAGGGTTTAAAAATACAAACATTAAATTAGCTTTACATATATCACCCTGAACCTGAACCCCATACCCTCCAATCGCAGATGTTTGGTGCTGACGCGCCGGCGGCGAGCCGCCGCGCCCTGCCCCTGCCCCCCACAAACGCCGAGGAGCTGTCCCGCCTGGTGGACGACCAGCACAGGGCAGGCAGCAAGGCAGCAGGGGGGAAGCGCGAGGCGCGCATAGGGGAGGACCCCGCAGACTCTGGCGTGGTGGTGTCGGTGGTCATTCCCGCCAAGGCGGGCAAGGGTGGGCCCCTGGAGCGCACCGCGCTGCACCAGATCTACGTGGTGGTGCTCAAGCCCAACAATATGTACGCCACCTACTCGTGCGCGCTGCCCAAGGCCATTCTGGTGTGATGATGGTTTGGAAGACAATTTGGTGTGACGATTCCATGGGGGTGCATGTGGGTCCATAATAGTTTTATTAAGATTGTGCAGTCCAGTCATGGGGTTTCTGATATCTTATTGTAGCTCATAGGCAGCTTCAATAGCAGGATTTTTGCATTGCTCATTTATTCCCTGCCAGCAATGAGGTTCTTTGTGACCTCATAATAGTGTTTTGCATCCATGTGTGGTTTGTTTTATCCGTTATCAGCAGTTGATGTCAGGTGCATGGAGTGTTCAGATTCAAATCAATCTCAATTTTCCTGGGAGTCCCCACGTGACAATATCTGCTATGGTGATTGATGATGCCTATTAGTAAGGCATTGTAGAAAAGAAAGAAATTATTAGGAAGAAAAATTTTAGAGATTCTAGATGTTGACCCACAATGGATAATTTTGGCCCTGTCCAACCATTGAATGGCTGCAACAGTGGTATATCGTCAGACTGAGTGGCAAATATTGTCAATCCATTGTGCCACCGTGTGAACCAATGGGATGCCATATAATAACACACACTCAAAAGTCTGCCAAACTGTGACAATATATTGCTGAGCACAGTGCGGCCGTGGCGCGCAACTTAATGATAGTATTGCAGTGGAAAATCGAAGCTGTAAGAAATGCTTCGCATGGCCACTGGTGCAGCAAACAATCCCATCCACCCTATTGCTGCGCAATGCACGCCATTCCAATCCTCCTTCAAAAGCGAAGGCTGCCCTATCCCTAGGCTACGCTGGTCTAGGCATGTAATTCCCCTCCCCAAGATACAACTTGGGTAGGGTACTGACTCCCAAGCCAGATGGAGGCACCATGAGTCTCACAGGTGATAAGCACATTACGCTGCCCTGATGAAGTCAGCCACATCCCTGTGCCCCGCCTGCGAGTACCTGTCAGCCACCTCCTCCCGCACAGCATCCCATGCCGACTCCCCTGCCGCCACGCGATTGAGGAGGAAGTCAGCCGCATCCATTGCAACCTGGTAGTGGGGACACAAAAATCATGTTTAACAATAGATGACAAAATTAGAAAGGAACAAGCGAATGCGCCTCAAATGATGTACATAAAATGAAAACAATGTTCAAAGACATGATGGCAGCCATGTCATGACGTGCAGACATGTGCCGCATCCTTTGCAGAGGGGATACAGGCGTTTATAATTGACTGCTACTATGGGTGGGCGCAAGGGCAGGCTTGCGCATCAGATGGTAGCCCTAGCTGTTTGCAGCAGCGGAAATGCACAGACAGCAGCTGGTACAAACCACCCCTTCCCGCGCGTTCCAAACCCGACAAGCTCACCCACCCTCACCTGCACAGGGTCCGACACAGCGACACCCACACCAGCGCCTGCCGCCCGCGCCGCCGCCGCAGCAGCAGTCTCGTCACTCAGGGCCGCCCGCACCGCCTCCGCGCCCCCCTCCAGGCCCGCCACCTGGCACACCGTGGCGAAGCCGCTGCGCAGGGACCACCAGGGCATGCGCAGCGCGATGCGCGCCTGCAGGGGTGGGCGGTGGTGGGCAAGGGGGCGTGGAGTGGTGGCAGATGGGGGACAGGGAGGGTAATCGGGATTGCTATGGATCGGTAAGATAAGAAATAGATGGGGATGGAGTGCAGTGACCAGCGCATTCTGCTCATTGAAGACAGGAGTCAAAAAACTTCAAAGCAACCAGCATGCTTACCAATAGCCACCATCTTTGCCTGTTTATCATGCACAGCAGTGTGCTTTATGAGGGGTTCTCATTCAATGGCGTATACCACTGTTCTGGTTTCTCGCCAGGGTTTACAGCTACCCAATTTGTTGCACGCACCACATCGCGCGCCTCCTCCACGCGACCCATGCTCTGGAACATCGCCGCATTGAACTCAAACGGCCTGCCCCAGCTTGGGAAGTGGCTGTTCCGCATGTACCACTCCCCCGTGATCAGCGCACTCATTGTGTCCCCCTTGGAGATGTGCGCCTGTGCCAGCTCCTCGCACACATCCAGGTACATGCCAGCCTTGCGGGTGAGGTAGATGTTGCGGCTGGCCGCTTCCGTCCTGGTGGGGGGTGGGGTGGAGGGTGGGTGGGCGGTGGGGTGGCGGGAGGGCAAGCGCAGGGACAGTCAGGTGCGCTGGTGGGGCAAATTGTTAAATTTGCATGTAAGGCGCACATGTGGTAGAGCGGTGGGTCTGTTTTCCTTGCATTCAAGGCCGACATGCAATGGAATCCTGGTGGATTGCCTTTGCGATTAGGGCCCACATGTTGTGGAGTGGCGATGCGTTGGTCAATCGTGCATGTTGCCGCCAGGGGCCGCACCTCTGAAACTGGCCCGCAGTGTACAGCTCAGCGCATGACGTCCCCGCAGCTTCACTAATTGCCCCACTCCCCCCTTGCATGTCCTCCTCTACCAACGCTCTGCAGGCACAGGAGTTGAGTCAGGGCAGCTACCTCGAATGCTTGCCTGTGATTCAAAGGCCCAGGCCGAGTGGCCATATATTTCCAAAGTATTGCACACAAATACAACATTGTTTATGACATCTTAAAAATGAAACAAAACAAAATTGGAGATAAATTATGTTACAAACATTGGTATCTGGCAACTTGCAATGCAAAACGAGGGAGAAAATTGACAGCAGTATACGATAACAACAGCAGCATCACACATGAAACACAGTGAACACTGACCATTAAACATTACAAAATTCATTACCTGTGCAGATATTCATCGGTTGTGCGCGCCAGCAGGTCCATGCTCTGCCCATCCCTGGCCATGCTCACCACAGGAAGCTCCATGCCCTAGAAGACAAAACACGCCAGTGGTCACGCAGTCCGACTGTGTCACATTATCACATATGTTGTTGAATGCATATATATATAATCCATGCGAGCAACTTCATACACGGTGCGGGTCCAATGCGTCATAGGTACCACCGATGCTGGCGTGGCGAGCGTTACCAGCGACTGCTACCACCCCCATCCACATGACGTATGGAACATTTACATGCCAGGCAATAAACAGCAGTGGCAATTGCAGGAAATGCTGCGCTGCGCCATGCTGTGCACGTCATGCACCTTGTGGTTCCAGGGGTCTGCCCATCGCAGTAGGCAGACGACTGTCTCCTGCCCTCCTGACGAGGCTCCTTGGGCCAGGGGGATGACCAGCGGGTGCAGCCCGTTGCGCTCTGCAGGGCTGACGAAAGAAAACCCCTGCGCCTCCAGTACCTGAACATAGTGCACCGCGTTGGTACACCAACTGAGATCCCCGCAGGGATGGTAAGTGAGGGTGGCGCCTCAGTGAGACTTGCATTCAATTCTGACCATAGAAGCGGTTGAAGGGAGGGCACAGTGCAGAATGTGAGCGTACCCGCAGCAGGGGCTCAATTCTAGGCGGGCGGGATACTACTGCAATCTCGTCTAGGTACCTGGCATGTTCAGCGCCTGCAGAGCATGGGAATTAATTGCAGCTACATAAGGCAGATGTACAGCTGGATATGGGAGAATGCACCACCCTTTCCTCAGCATACACTGAATCTTGTAGAAATCCACGCAATTGGGCAACGAGCATCCAGTGGAGAGATTTGCGATGGTGCCGCATGTTGTGCAGCATTGATCCTCAGTCGTGTGCGTTTGTCACGTATGTGAGCAAGCTGTAGACAGCGACAAATCTTGGTGGGCGCTTTGGCTATCGTCCAGATCGCTAGGATGCAACGGTACCTGAGACCTGGGCCGCCACGCGCAAGCAACGCCTCTGGGACCTTTGCCTTTGAGGGTTCACGTGCCCAAACGTTGCCGCAGGTACGCTGGTTGTAGACACCAGCTTTGTCTGCCCTCGAACCTCCATAGTTTGGTGTGCTGTGGATTGAAGAGTGATTACGGTGGTGCCAATGTCGTATACACACCAAAACGTTTGGCAGGATGTTTGCAGGGTGACTGAAGTACGTTGCCAAATAACACTTGCACAGTATGTTGGAAAAGTGAATTGCTCGACGTCTATAAAGCAGTCAACAAGAAAATGTATGTCACATGTCCGCCCTGCCTGCTAGCCGTTATGCATGCATTGTCGAAAAGCTGGACCCTCAAAACTTAGCAAGGCGTCCACTATTCGTTGTGATGCGCGGTATTGTACACCACTGACGAACAGTTGGTTATGTTGGCCTGGCGATAAAACGCTGCATCTTTTGTTTCGCTAACCTTGCATGCAAACTTATGCATGCATGTTTTTTTCGCGAGACTCCGGACCCATTTGGCTTCCCATAGCGCAAATGCCACACGTACGCCTTCGGTGACGCTGCTTCAATACTCGTAACCATCAAGCTGTAGTGGTCAGCATCTTGGGGAAGCAGATGGGCAGGGTTGGCCAACATCGGTATTGCCATTGCACACCCTCCTGCAGCGACCCGTGAACGCCTGCAAGCAACCTTGCAGCAGGCCTAGTCTTGTCAGCTGCCCCCGATGTTGGACGGCATCTCCCAGAAGCTGAAAGAGCTCCGCATCAGGGAGGAGGCTCGCAAGGTTGCCACCTCAGTCACCAACCACCTCACCAGGCGCCCCTCAGCCACTGCCAGCGATATACCAGAGGCCTCAACAAGCTCGGCGTTGCCTCCAGAAGCCAGGATAGAAGCATTCACTCAGGAACTTTCTCGGCCGCGGATAAGTGTGCGGGCTCTCAAGCGGTTGTCCATCCAGGGGATCCCTGACAAGAAGGGCCTGCGCTCGGTGATATGGAAAGTAAGCCTATTTCCCCTGATCAAATGTCCAGCTCAATTTCTTTTTGCCTCAATGGACTTTAATGAAGTCCAAATGCTATGGCATACTGGCTCACCTAGGCATACATACTACGCCGGCTTGAAAATGTAGCATGTTGGTCCACTGGGGTGGCATGGACCACTGGTTCGGCTTGAAAGAGTGGCATATTGGGGTCTGCTAACTAGCTGGATTGCCACTGACAAAATTGTGCCGTGCAGTTGCTGTTGGGCTACCTGCCGGGGGACAGAGCAGCCTGGCCAGAGTGCCTGGAGCAAAAGCGCAAGGAGTATGCAACCTTCCAGCAGGTACTGCACCCCGCCATGCTTGCTACAGCCCAGGCAGCTCGCAAAGCATCCTGTTGAAGGGTTTAAAGTGTGCCAATTGCCCACAAGGAGGAATTAAAGTGTGCCAATTGCCCCCAAGGAGGGTTTAAAGTGTGCCAATTGCCCCCAAGGAGGGCTTTGTGGGCGGGCTGTCTCACTGATTGTTGCACTCATGTTGCCCCCACAATATTACTACTCGTATCATGTAGGGCAAACCGCCCATTGTCATGTGCATTTGGCTTTGCCTGACGAAAACTACTGCACATGACAGGAGCTTATCATCGATCCCAGCAAGCTATCCGCCAATGACAACAACCTGGAGGTCCCGCCTGGCTCCCCTGCCAACCCACTGATCAAGGTATGGATCTTTGCAAAACCTGTCGCCGACCTGCGGCATGGCACTACCTGGGGCATGGAAAAATCGTTGACTTCAACAAAACCCCACACTCCCAAGGCACCTGCAGACCTGCAGCAAGTGCACAATCATGTCCTGTATGTGTACGTAGCGGCATGCGTTCCAGCAGTAGAGCCGGGGTAGCATCCACCCTTGCACAGGGTGCACTACCCAGCTCCAACTGGACAGGCTCACACCCCATGTCTGACTATGTAAACTCGCGCATGCAGCGGCGCAAACAAAACCCACCCTAAACCCTAAACCCTGAACCCATGCAGCGTCGCAACCACAGCGGCGACGTGATGTCATCCGATGGCGATGAGGCGTCTTCCCTCCAGGGCCATGATGTCACGCACGTGGACCACCCGCTCAACGTGAGCAACAGCAGCAAGTGGAACACATACTTCAAGGTATGGACTACAACATGGACTAGAGCATTTTATTTACTTATATATTGGTGAATACAAGGCTCGCCAAGGTTGCACCATCATGCAGCCAGCATATTACAGAAGTGCATGGGCCGCAATTGCAATCCGGATGCATCCCGCATGGGGCAAAAGTGTAATAAGGCGCTGAGCGTATCACTGCTGGATGGCGCACGTTGCAGGCATAGCACTTTTCCTGCAGGCTTATGTCATATCATTTGTACACAAGTGGCTGTCATGTGCGATTCTGAGGTGCTTGAGCAAGTTGATCGCGGCACCATGCAAGTGGTACCAATGCTGTACAGCAAGTAATCAGGTTACAATTACATTGCAGGAAGGCGTCCCAAGCCAACAAGGGCTGATCGCCCTGTGCAAGAAATCATGTTACAAGTTGACCATGTGCTATGCATGATGCTTTAGTATTAACAGTATGAATGTGCTATGCAGGATGCTGAGGTGCTTGAGCAGATAGACCGTGATGTGATGCGCACGCATCCAGACATGCACTTCTTCAGCGGTAGTGACGGGGCGGCTGTAAAGCACAGAGAGGTGGGGGCGGGATTCACGGCTGCATGAAACTACTGCAGACCAGATTAATGCAATTGCCATGGAGAGATGCAGTGCAATGCCCTGGCCTACCTACCGCCAGACATCGCATGCCGCATGGCACACCCATGGCGCATATGCCATGCCTCAGGGAATAAACTCCCATGCAAATCAGCTTGCCAAGAATGTTTTTTTTTGTCAGTCATCACATCCTGACATGTGCACACATCTCTTGTCACATGCTAGAGATGGCCGTCCCACCCTCACACCCCGTTCCCCCACCCAGTCCCCCTGCACCTCCGCATCCTTTACATGCCCTGCAACACGCCAGACCCGTCAGCCGCCCTCCCTATCTCCTATCCAACTACGCCGCCCACATCCTTTTGATCCCAAGGAGATGAAGCGCGCGCTGTTCAGCACCCCGCCACAGGCACACACCCTAAACCCTAAACCCTAAGACAGCTCATTGGCAACACCCTCCAGGAGATGAAGCGCGCGCTGTTCCTGTACGCCGAGCTCAACCCTAAACCGTAAACCCTGAACCCCACCCCCCAGGAGATGACGCGCGCGCTGTTCCTGTACGCCGAGCTCAACCCTAAACCGTAAACCCTAAACCCCACCCCCCAGGAGATGAAGCGCGCGCTGTTCCTGTTCGCCAAGCTCAACCCGGGCCTGACCTACGTGCAAGGCATGAATGAGCTGTATGCCCCCCTGTACTACCTGTTCAAGACGGACCCGGACCCAGGCATGGCGGTGCATGCTGAGGAGGACGCCTTCTTCTGCTTTGTGGACCTGCTCAGCGAGTTCAGGGACCACTTCTGCCAGCAGCTGGTACGGGGGTGGGGGAGTACAATGCGTGCAGTTTTGTTTGTATTGGGGGGGGCGGGGAAGGAATGTAGTGAGAGCATCATCTTTTCTGCTTTGTGTACCTGTTCAGCGAGTTTTAGGGACCACTTCTGCCAGGTGCGTGTGGGGGAAGGGGAGGGTGGCGCAATGGGTGCATAGGGGAGGCGAGGTGAGGGTGTGCCTGCCGGGTTCCTGTCCTCAGGACCTCTATATACCCCATGCCCGGCACTGTACCGTATTCCTCCTTCCCCATCCCACCGCCCTTCAGGGACACACCAGCACACAGCCGCATTATAAACCTGAACGATGTTAATGGATACCAACAACACCCCACCCCACCCCACCCGCAGGACAACAGCAGCGTTGGCATCAAGTCCACCCTCACGCAGATGAGCACCATGCTGGCCAGGCTGGACCCAGACCTGGCCAGGCACCTCACAAAGAACAAGGTGGGGCCAGGTACCTTAAACCCTAAACCCTAAGCAGGGTGGGGCCAGATCCTAGCCCCAAACCATGGGAGTGGCGGCAGCCCGCCGCAGCCAGAACTCCCAGCCAGAGCGGTTCCAAACTCAAATCAGGCCGCCAGAAGCAGATCTCACAGATCCGTGGCCAGCGATCATAACGTCTCTTCGAGTTACCTACCGTGCATCTGCATGTGGGCGTGCCATGATGGCCCTGTTGCCCAAGGCGCCCTCAACCCCCTCCCATCCGCATCATTTTTTTTTCCGTTCGTTACAAGGCTGTACTCAACCCCTGTTTAGAAAACATTTATTTTAACTTTTGTGCAGGTGAACCCCCAGTTCTACGCCTTCCGCTGGATCACGCTGCTGCTGACCCAGGAATTTGCATTCCCCGACACGCTGCGCCTGTGGGACACCATCCTCAGCGACGCACGGGGGCGCCTCGACTGCTTGCTGCGGGTGTGCGCGGCGCTGCTCATGCACGTGCGGGAGGAGCTGCTGGCGGTGAGTGGGGTGGGGTGGGGTGGGGTGGGGGTGGGCGTGGGGTGTGGGGGGGCCTGATGGTGGCGAGTGGTGTTTGGGGTGGTATTTGTTTTGTGTGAACTCTGTGTTGCTGGTGGTGATGCATATACTTACAACGGCACTAGTGGGTATTGTTGTACTACACGCTGCTCCCCCTTGTGCTGGCAGGCATGATGTCTCGCTGCAACTGCATGTCATCCTGGTAGGCTGATATGATTCTGTGAAAATTCTCATGTGGCCATGCTCCAAGCCTTGGGGAGCAGCACATGAAGAGCTTTCCGAGCACCATAATGGAAATAGATGTCAGGCTGGTGAGCTGGGAGAAGCACCCCCAGGCCTGACACCCATCGTGTTGGTTTCCCCTGCAGGGCGACTTTGCCTGCAACCTCAAGCTGCTGCAGCACTACCCGCCCGTGGACGTGAACGTAATACTCACCATGGCCGCGCAGATTGACTGCTAGTGGGCGGTACTGTGAATCTTGTGATACGATTCTTTAGCCACAGTTGCGTTTTTCGCCAGGCTAGCTACAACTGCTCTTGCCATTTTTGTCAATACTCTTAAGCTTTTCACAATTGTTACAGATTTGTTCTTTGGGACGCAACAGCTACTAATGGGGTGTGTGTGGTATTCTATGTTCACAGTGGATAAACCGAGGGCCATTTGTCTGTGCACAACACTACTACCCTACCAACGCTGCGCCATACGCATAGCAGTTCTCTTCAACTGCGCTTCGTGTAACATGCACGTAACCTTGCAAAGCACAATTTTTCTGTTAAAAAGGCGTGACTGCCACCCACCGCCACCCCCACCCCCAATCACTCCAGAACTTGCCCCTATGCTCCATTGCCAAGTGACCGCATGCCCCAACCACGACCACATTGTGTCACACACACAACCCAGTGCTTGCGCTTGCGCACCTTTGACCTTTTATATAGACTAGCATAATGCATAAAGGAAGCTGCAAGCGCACCAGCCAACACCCGCCCACTCCACCCAGCGCCTGCGCATGCTGCATCCCAAGCCAGCGGCCAACCCTCAACCCTAGATCTTAAACCCCGGTCCACAGTCAGCTCCCTCGCCTCCGCACGCTCATCCCACCCAGTGCTTTCGCTTGCGCGCCATGCGCATGGGCACTCCATGGCAGCAGCCAGCAAAACCCTAGCCCCTGAATCTCAAAACCCCAATCCACAGTCATCCCACCCAGTGCTTGCGCTTGCGCTCCATGAGCATGGGCACCACGCGTGTGTAGCGGGGCACGTCACCCTCCTTTAGGGTAACGGTCAGGTGCGCGTGGTAGCGCAGGCGCATGGAGGTCTTGCCGCGGCCGTGGAACCAGGGCCGCTTCAGGTGGCGGCCGCTGCCCACAAAGGCCTCGTCTGGGGGGTGGAGGGAAGCAATGAGGGTGAGTGAGTGGGGTTGAACACGGGAATTAAGGGGGTGAGGGGAGGATATGTCAGCCTCAACACATGTGCTCTGCCAAGGCATTGCGGGTGGAACTACTAAGTGACGCATGTGGCGGCAAGACCCTTTCATTGATAGCGTGCAGTGGCAGTTGCATCGCGGGTAAAGCGCACCTACTATCAGCCTTGATGCATCCATGCCGTGGTTGTTGACTGCGTTTGCCTTGGCGGACTGGATGACCTGCACAGGGCAAACCAGGTCAGGACCAAGCACACCCATTGTGGCACAGCAAGAGTGCAGGCACTGCACAACCTCATCCCACCCACCGAGCCACCAAGCCTTGTTCAGCAACCTGCGGCCACATTGCACTCCAACCCACAACAGCACCACGAAAATCACCCACCCCAGCAGGCCACCGCTCATCACAAACAACCCGCACCACCTGCGGCCCCCACCCATCCAGCAACCCCCCTTTCCCCATCCACCAACCACCCACACCACCACACTCACCCCGCGGCAGATCTTGGCCGCCTTCTTGGGCGACATGTCGCACTGCATGATGGCCTCGTCCACGTGCAGCCGCCGCACCACCGAGGCAAAGTCGTTCAGCTTGTGGGGGCTGATGCGCACATTGCGCAGGAATGCCAGGGCTGTGCGCTCCGCGGGCTTGTTTGAAAGGGGTACTGACGATACCGGCAGGCTGGAGGGGGAGGGCGTCTGCTGCAAGGGGTTGATAGTGGCGAGGGGGGGAAGCGGGGGGGTCGCGCCTGCTGGTGGTGTGGTGCTGAGGGTCCGGTGAGACCAGGTGAACGGGAGGGGGAGGAAGGAGGGGAGGGTACCTGTGATTGAGATGAGGAAGGGCATGGGGTTGGTGGCGGGAAATGGCATGGGGCACTAGCAGTCTGCTAGATATGAGAGCAACTCCCAATGTGGCCATGCCAACAGTTGACATGATCCAGCAGGACCCTAGATCGAGCAAGGTTGAGAGAAATTACAACCAGTGGCAGGTTAAAATTCGCCAGCTGACAGCTACTCTGCTGCATAGGTGGAGTGCAATGCAACCATAACGTGAGCAGTACCACTGTCATATATACTAGGCGCCAGGTGCTGCAGTGTTTGCTGGCGGCTTATAACATCAACAACAGGCAGTCATAATAACAAGTAGGTGCTTGCCAGAGCTTACGCTGTTGATGGCCACACAGCGCCCGCTATACCCCTCCCCAGCTGTGCTGCAGTATTTGCCACCCACCTTGGTATAGGCTGTGGTGCAGGCCTGCCGCTGCCACAGGTGCTAGTGCTGCGCTGCTGGTGGAAGCCCCAGAGCTGGTTGACAGTGCGAAGGAGGGGTGTTGCAGGGCAGACAGCAGCTGTCTGCACATGCGCCGGGCCATGGCTGCTCCAGGCGCGTAATTCAGGATCTGGCCCTTAGCTTTTATGCGTGCACTGTATAGTTACGGCTAGAAAGCGGTGGCAAGGCCTTGCCACAGTGTGTTTTGGTAGACCCTGCCCGATTGTGTATGGTCTGTCAATTGTGTTCTGTGGCAACTGATTATGCATGCATATGGAAAATTGTCTCAAACATTCAAGCACGGCACTGGGTACGTGCTGCAACGAAACCTGGCCACTTTTGAAGTAATACAGCGTTTGTTGCACAGGCTAGCTTGCAATGCCAATTACCGTACTCAATTATAGGCCCCTTCAGCATTCACTCACCCAGCTAACAGTGACACAAGTTCTAAGGCTAGCCAGCAAACCCAGATGCTCCTATAGGCTACAGTTTGTCAGCCAGGAAACCTAATACCACAATACTCGAGCCTGTTTGCTTTGAAGCACCAAAACACTCCTGAACTCTTCAGGCTGAAGAAAGCTTCTGCCCAACTTTTTGGTGGCCGGCCCAGGACCCAATCAGGAGCTGCCAAATGTCGATTTCTCACCGCTGCCACATAGGCGAATCCAGGCCCACATGGCACACGTTGGCAGAAAGGCCGATTCTGCGCTCCTGGCCGGAAAGCGCCGCAGGCCGCGTAGCCTTTGCTGCTCGGAATCCGCAGCTGCAAGATAGCAGTCGAGTACGAATATTCTTGTCTGCACTTCAACGTGAACGACTGCACCACACACCCACCGTCAACAAGGCGCTGTCAAAGTGAACATTGCTGAGACTTAAACACGCCATAAGCAGTCGTATTTACCTTGCAAACACCAAGCCTGTGTGGAACTGGTGCAAAGTTGCTCTCCTGTGCCTGCGCTATACACTTGGACCAGCTTGAAGTTCAAACGCCCATCAACACACGACACGTCTTGTTTGACCACACTGGCTGTTTCCTGCTGGCATGACCCCTCATTAGCTGGCCTTGTGCCTTTCGCAACCTTGTTTGCTGGGTTCACACGGCACTAGTGCGATGGCTACCAGCTATGTCGCATTGGCGATGAGCCTCGCCCTCCTGGCGAACTCCATTGCAACAGCTCCTACAGAGAACGCCAGCACTGACTATATTAGGCCGCCAGCTGACGACCACCTCCCGCTGAGCAGCCCGTATCTGACGTTCAATGGTGCACTGCCCACCGAGCCCCAGCAGCTTCACCTAGCATTTGCTGGAGACTCGGCAATGGCAGTTTCATGGGTCACCTTCCCCCAGATCAGCGCATCCCAGCAGCTGGGGACAGCAGCTGGGGAGGACATTGGGAACCGCTTTCCCGATTTCAGCAGCTATTTGGCTGCCCAGAAGCACAAGCACTGCCACCACCTGAAGACGCACCACGTGCCCCGGTCAATGGTGCAGTTTGGCACGGAGCCCCATGCCTACCAGTTCAACGTCACCGGGGACTACACCTGCTACCAGATGGACGGGTATGAGTCGGGGGCGCTGCACCACGTGGTTATTGGCCAGGGCCTGGAGGGGCCCCTGCTGCCACAGACCACCTACTACTACCGGTGTGGCGACCCTGAGCAGGGTTGGAGCAGGGAGCATTCCTTCACCACGCCCCCTGTGGTGGGCCCAAACAGCTTCCCATACAGGTACTTACCCAACTCCCACCACTCGCTGACTGGTGCTGACACTTTGGTGCACTTGTTGCACAGCTTTGACCGCTATTTGGATATGAACCTTCCTGCACAGTCACCCTGCTTCCATGCACCTGCGATGAGTACATCCTCTTCACACACAATACTTGCCTGCACTGCGTACCCGATAAAGGTGGGGCAACATGATCTTGCTGACCCCTCTTTTCCTTTCCCTACAGGCTGGGTCTTGTGGGTGACTTGGGCCAGACCCGCCACAGCGTGACCACGCTCCAGCACCTGGAGGTGAGCGCGCCCGACAGCGTGGTGCTGGTGGGAGACCTGTCATACGCCGACGGCGTGCAGACAAGGTGAGGCAGCTGAGATTTTAAACCTGTAATAAGCAAGCTCTTTCTGCACAACTTGAGAAGCTCTTTCTGCATCACTTTGCCAGTGACACAGCATGCTAACCTACCGCCTCCTGGTTTCTTGTTGTCCTACCCTCCCTGCTTGTGACTCCAATTTCCTCCACCCCTGCAGTCGCTGAACTGATCTCGTTTATTAATTTCCTTATTTCATCTCCTTTTTTTAGGTGGGACAGCTGGGGCAGGCTGGTTGAGCCCTGGGCAGCCGACAGCGCGTGGATGTTTACCGAGGGGAACCACGAGAAGGAGGAGAAGGCTGGGGACAAGTTCCTGGCATACGAGTCCCGGTTTTTCATGCCTGCGGACCCCAGCCAGTCTTCATCCCCGCTGTACTACTCCTATGAGGTGGCGGGAGCACACATCGTCATGCTAGGTAAACAAATAACACTTTGATCATGTTTATCGAGTATTTTGGACAAATGTGATCATGGTCTGTAGCACATAAACAAATGCACGAAAGCTGCGCCCTGGCGGCCAGCAGTCTCGGTGATGAGGAAACAACACTTTTTTCAATTCCCGAGATCTTCAAAATGTGCTGACATTTCCATCTTTTCCCAGGCTCCTACACCGACTTCACCGAGGCCTCACAGCAGTACGACTGGCTGGTGGGCGACCTGGCGCGCGTGGACCGTGCGCGCACCCCCTGGCTTGTAGTCACCATGCACGCGCCCTGGTACTCCTCGAACCTCAACCACCTGGGCGAGGTGGAGGACATGCGGCTGGCAATGGAGGGGCTGCTGTACCAGTATGGCGTGGACGTGGTGTTTGCGGGGCATGTGCACGCCTACGAGCGCAGCCACCGGGTGATGAACAACCAGGAGGACGCGTGTGGCCCCATCTACATTAATATCGGTGACGGGGGCAACTGGGAGGGGCTGGACACGCACTACCTGCGGGATGTGCCGTCGTGGTCTGCGTTCAGGTAAACCTAAGACCCTAACACCTCCATGGCCTGCTCTTCATGTACACCCTACGCCTTTGAATTCCAAAACTGTAAGTTTCTTATGGCCTGCCTTCATTTTAAATGAAGGCCTTGCCCTTCACATAACAACCTCAAAACAGAAACGTCCATGGTCTGCTAATTATGTACCCCGAAACCCTAACCCTTCCGTGCCTCCGTCCTAAAACCGTAACTGCTTTGTTTCCAGGGAGCCCAGTTACGGCCACGGGGTTCTGGACCTAGTCAACGCCACCACAGCGCAGTGGTTGTGGCACCGAAATCAGGACGATTTCGCCGAGGTGTCAGACCGCGTGGATCTTGTACGCCAGGCGGAGTGCAAGGGGGGGAACGTTGCCAGGCTGGGAGCGCAGGGGGTGGGTGCTGCCGCTGCTGCGGGGGCGCCAAGTGGCGCGCCCGCAGGTGTGCCCTTGGTGGGTGGTGCTGAGGCCAGCAGTGCGGCTCCTGAGCAGGCATTGGAGTCCACTGCTGCGTTGCTGAGCCACAGGAAGGTTTTGCCTGTGGCTAGCGTGTAGGTCTACCATAATTTCTCAGGTTTAACCAGTATGAGTGGGTATACCTTTTTTATTTTGACAGAATGGTTCCTTGTAGCAGGCAGGACATAGCAGGCTGCCCAGGGGTTTATAGAAGCATTTTCCAGGGTAGCTTCATAAGACTAGAATACACACTAGAATGGAGGGTTTTCAAGTACACCACTGTAGAATTGAACGTTGATATTTACCAATGTGCCTACACAACTGTAGTACTGAACGTTGATATTCACGAATGTGCCTACCCGGCAAGACAAGGTTTACATTACTCTCAAGCGATTTGTCTTGCACAGAACTTCTCTCGACATTTTTGCCTCCTAGTCGAGAATTTTATTCCTCGCATTCTTAGCGGCTGGGATTAACAGCTCGCAATCGTACCGTATCATTCAAGGGGGGTACATGTTCAAACACGTGCACTGGGTCAAAGCGGATTGACCCCATGGCATGATGCATCTTCAATTGCTTATGTAATTTATCACTCAATTGTGGCACATTGTCAATTTATACGCTCAGCATATGCTTCAGAATCTCTCTCCACTTCAAACCGTTTCTACCTTTGAAAGATAGAAATGGCCACAATCATTGGTTGCAATATTGGATATTCCATTGACAATGTAACCAATTCACTGTCAATATGATGGTCTCAACCGCACTACTAGTTCAACCTACGTCATTTAATGCAATTATTTTTTGCAATGCATGTGTCGCAATTCCCCACGTCGTCGACCCTCGGGGGATTAAGAATCATGGCTGCCGCACGGCGACTCAGCGGCTGAGTCGCCGTGACAATTCCAGGCCAAGAATCCTGATGGCTTAGCCAGTGAACGCCAGAGAATGCGACCATGATGGTCATCATCATGACAGTGTTGGCAAGCATCATGCACAGCCTATAGGGTAGCTACTAGTAGGCGCCTGCCAGTTAGCCTGGCTAGCCTGCAGGGGGACGATTTGGCCATCTTTCAATTGACCCTCACTCAAAGCGACTGTACCTACGCTCACACACTATTTATACACATCTGTTAAAAGACTGTAGCTACATAAGTCATGGAACCACCCAAAGGTGGCCCACGGGTTGAAACCGTTGCAATAACATTCTGAACTATCTGAAACCGTTTGTTCAAATTGAACAATGCCTGCATTTGAGACAGTACTCCCCCACTACCCCCACTACTTGAACTTCTGGGTTGTTTTCCTGCGCTGCCTGCCCTTCCCCGCCGCCGCCCCTGCACCGACCCCCTTAGCCACAGCCTGGCTCCCCCAGCTGCCCCCACCAGTCGCCGCCTTGCCCGCCCAGCCCCCCCCTTGCGCCGACGCAGCCCCAGGCGCCTGCCTCGCCTGGCCCCGCACCCCCCTGCGTGACCGCTCCAGCTCCTTCTTGGCAGCTGCCTTGCGCTGCCGCGTCTCCAGCTTGGGCCTGGGGATGGGAGTGGGGGGCTTGTAAATAATTGTTTGCAATGTGTATATTTTGTGGGCACACAAGGCAACAAGCCGATGATGGCTGCCTGAGACTGCCTTTCTGTCTACTTGTATATTAAAAATAGGGGGGACGAAGCATTGCTGGAGCCAATTCCCAGTTGGTCCTATTTGCACCTGTCCCATGCTGCGTAATTACCAAACAACAGTGACCCTCACCTCACCACCCCACCACCATACAAACCGCCCTCCTCCCCCCCACAACACACACATCGACACCCCCATCCAATACCCACCGCATGTGCGCCGGCAGCACCCGCTTGTCTGAAGACAGCCCATCCAGAGGCTGACCCTGTTGTAGCGCCTGCTCGATCCTCCCGGCCAGCACCTTATCCCTCCTGGTGAGTAGGCTGGTGATGCGCCCGCTGGCACCCGCGCGCGCGGTTCGCCCCGTGCGATGCAGGTAGTCGATGGGGTTCAGGGGGAAGTCAAAGTTGACCACATGCGACACGCTCCCCGGGATGTCCAGCCCCCTGCATCAAGATCAAAAATTTAAGGTTTGGGTTCCATCAGGGACGCACAGGGCTTTTACCCACTTGTGCAAAACAGTTGTGGAGAAAGGGGCACTGGAAAGACCTTCCTCCCAACACCACTGGAAGCAACCCCGGTACTTCATTCATTTGCTTTAGAAAAACCTTCAGTATAAAATAACAGCCCTGTGGCCACAGACCTTGCTGCCAGGTCTCTGCACACCATGACCAGGAAGGTACCCTGCGTGTATTTCTAAGGGCCCCATGTCAAGATCATCCCTTCAAATTTCTCCATGTACTTCCTCACGGGTGAGATTCGACATATAATTTCCCACCATGCACTAGTATCCCCAGTCTCACGCAGGCCTTGCACCCTAAAATACACTCACCTTGCTGCCAGGTCCGTGCAGACCATGACTGGGAAGGTGCCTGGTGTGCAGTCAGCACTGCCCTCCGAAAACTGCTTGATGGCCTCCTTGCGTCCGTCAAGGGGGACATCACCGTGATAGCATGTGGTGGGGAGGTCGCGCTCCTGCAGGAACAGCTCGGTGGCCCTGGGGAGGGGTGGTGGGTGGAGTAGTGGGTGGTGGTGGATGGTGTGGTGAGGCGGGGTGGTGGTGGGTGAGGTGCATGCTGATAAAGATGTGACATGGCCCAAACATTGCCTGCAGGGCCATGTCACATATGACACTTAGGTAATAATGTAATGATGGTGCATGCATTGTAAATGTTTGTGCGCGCTTCGGGTAGCAAAGCCCAGCAAGCAAGACCCTGGTAGTGATGGCGGCGGTGCTTATGGTCAACATGGTGGCTGTGCGCACTCGGCATGTAGATGCCATTGCCACTCTTTTCCCCGACCCAGCCCCCACCTGCAGCTGTCCAGTGTGTTGCAGAACACCATCACCCGCTTGCCCCGCCGCTGCTCGCCCTCAACCAGCTGCACACACACCAGGAGGGCATGGGATGAGTAGCGAGTAATAATGTAGTAATAAGTACAGGGATGTGCCTGTGCACATAATTGAACTGGCAAGAGCAGTACGGATTGTACACACCACCGCATACATGCCAGCAGCGTCTTCCGTGACCAGCCCCACAACCCATCCCCCCCCCCCCCCCCACCACCACACCCACCTGTGCCAGCAGCATCTGCTTGTCCCCCCCCTGCGGCACCACCACAAAGGAGTGGGACGCGCCCATCACCCCCTTGTGCAGGGATTTCGTCTCTATGGGCTTAATCCCCGGGAACTGCTCCTGCACCAGCCGCTTCACCGCCTTGGTCATGGTGGCTGACACAAAGATGCAGCGCGCGGGGTTGGGCTTGCTGCGCAGCGGCTCAAGGATGCGCTGCAGGTCGGGGCCAAAACCCTGCAGGAGGGTGCAAAGTGTTAAACTCAGATTCAAAACAATTGATATTTTGCATTACCTCATTATTATCAAATACATTTGGTGTACATCAGCATTCTTTTGTTGAAAAACAACACGCAAAGAAGATATATAATATAAGTGAGGACCCTACCAAGCCACTTGAGGTGCAGGCTGCAGCACTGGAATGGGGCGTGCAAGCCTGGCCCCCCACCCCCCACCCATCACCCTACCTGGTCAAAGAGCGTGTCTGCCTCATCCACCACCAGCACCCTGACGTCACCATAGTACAGGTTGGCATGCTCAGCATGCTGCATCACGCGCGTGGGGGTGCCCACAACCACATCCATGGGGCGGGCAAGCGCCTCGCGCTGAGCGGCCATGGGGCTCCCTGGTGGGATTGGGAGGGGGAATGGGTGGTTTCCAAGATGATATTCTCGTTCAGGGTCCATGCGAGCGTGGCCATACCCCTGTATATATATAGATATGTGCCTGTGGCGGTATAGCTATGCAGTGTACTTGCTGCCGCATGCATCATGGCATGCATGGACCCGGGTGTGTAGCGACATGTGAGACGTGTGCCACTTTGTGATTCTTACCTCCGTTCACGAGCGTCGACCTGAACTTGGTGTGGTGGCTGAGCGTCTTTGCCACGCGCAGTATTTGTTCGGTCAGCTCCCGTGTGGGGCCCAGAATGAGCGCACGGGGCCGCTTCACCTTTGCGGGGGCACCGCTCACCGCCTCCTCGGCCTTCAGCATCTGTATCTGCGGGAATTGAATGCATGGCAGGGTTTGGTACAAGGATTAGGGATGGTGTACGTGATGCGTGCTTGGCAGTGGTCGTGGGCCATTACTCATGGCACCTAATTGAGAGTGGGGCGGGGTTTGGGGCATACACCCATATACCTAGGGCGAACGTGGTGACGGTGATGTGCTGGGTGACTGTGCATGGGGATGGAGCAAGGTGGTGAGTGTGAATGTTCACGTGCAGCAGGGTGGACGTACTATTGGCAGGAGGTAGGCGAGCGTCTTGCCGGAGCCGGTGTGGGAGGCTAGCAGCAGGTCACTGTTGGAGTTGAGCACCTCTTGGATGGCGCTCACCTGCAAAAGGCCAGTATGCATGCAAGGGTCAGCAAGTGGTCAGATGTCCAGACAGAGTGCTGCTGTAATTGACACAAACTGACAGAAGCTGACGTATCAGGTTTGAGGACCGCTATGCCAAACCCGTTTGTGGCCGACACGGCTTGGTCAAGACTGGCCCAGGGAAGCTTGCCTGGATTTCAGTTGGCGTGTGTATTTGGGCTTCATCCAGTGCTTTGATGAGGTCACGACCAACACCCAGCTGTTCAAAGGTCAGGCTTGGCTCAGGGACTGCCTCTGCTTTGGGTGGCCTGCTGCCCCGGTGCCTTTCAGATGTGGCAATAGCATGAGGCTTGACAACAACTGTGGTCCGAGATTTCAAGGCCTGTTGAAGCACTGACGAACGACGAAATAGGTTGTGCAGGAAGGCGTTGGGTGAGGGCCCAAAGAACAGCCGTTGTGATATGGCTGGTCTGAGTATGCTGTGCCTCAGCATCGTGGCAGCAGTGAGGCACCAGCAGCGCACCAGGGCACGTCTATCGGTGCGAACAGTAAGGTTTAAAGAAATACTGGGTTGCGGTTAAACAGGTGCGGGGGCTACTCCAGCAGCAACACCAGGTCTGGCAGTCTCAGCTCCACACTGGCGGCCAACGTTGCTGTGCTCAGTTGTTCGTACTCTACGAAGAAGGCAGCTGTGGTATGGAAGCAGTCTGTGCAAATTAGCGTGTTTCCAAAAAAGCCACTTTGATACACAAGCTGTGGGTGGTTCAGCTGCGCAGGTTGGCTATGAACCGAATTGCATGCATGCATTGTGACTGCTGTAGCTGGCACGAGAGTCGCCCACTTAAGAAACCCGTTTGTTGGCAAACGATAGACACCGTTCCGTGCGATACGCCTTACAACCTCTTCTTGCCACCCGACACGGTGTGAAGAAGGTTGAACGCAAGTTGCACTTGCGCGCGGGCATCATTGACTGGCAAATTAATGGCACATGCCGTGTGTGACCAAAACTACCCCTGCATTGTACTTTCCGTGTCGTATCTCAGTGCTGCACCATCTGGGCAATGCTATGTGGCAATTGCCTTCGTAAAATGCAATAGGCGGCAGCCATGGCTCCACTGACCACAGTAAAAAATGCCTTGCTTTCCACATTGCTCTATGTGCTCCACTTTCTGTTGTCGTTGAGGCAGCTTTGGCAAACATCCAACAGCCAACTGAGGTCTTACTTCCGCCTCTTTTACACATTCTCTCCTCGCTACCTTCAGCTTCTCGTCAGAAGGGTGCTGCCGCTTGCTACTGGGCACCGGGGGAAGGCTCCCAACTTCCCAAAGACAATAGCACTAATCGTCTCAGACGTAGACCTATCAGAGCAGTCTGTCACAGACTTGAGCAGCATCACGCAGTGGTAAGGCTTTGATTTACCCCCTCCGGTTTTCCCCTCAGTGAAGCATATGCATGCATACTTGACACAAGAATAAGCGGTGGCCACAAGGT
Source organism: Heterotrichella gracilis (assembly GCA_032358255.1). Lineage (NCBI taxonomy): Eukaryota > Xanthophyceae > Tribonematales > Xanthonemataceae > Heterotrichella > Heterotrichella gracilis. The sequence goes on along the minus strand of JAULBX010025520.1, from coordinate 35,297 downwards.
TGCCGGCTGCCGTGTAGAGCGCACCAGTCGCCGGTGCAAAATATGGTAAAAGATTATTTGGGTACTGCCACGTTAGCTCACACTTGCACAAGTTGGGCCACCACCCACTTTGTCATGGCACGCCCTGCATAACTTCCGAACACCCTCCTCAAAACAGGTGCTTCCAGGCAGGCCTGTTCAACGTGTTTGTTTACGACCCGGAAGGTATTGTCAATGAAGCTTCTGCTGGTGGAAATTTACTGCCTAGTGCCGCCTTGCGAGCAATATCTTTGGTACTGTTGCAGGGGCTGTGAAGCGGCACGCTGTCCACTTCCACCAGTGCTTATCAGAAGGCCTGTCACTCAAGTACTCAATCCAGGTATGGGTGTCACAAGCGCTCTGGATTTGCCATTGGTTGTATTAGTGACAGCAGGGACCCTCAGGCACACCCAGCGCCAGGAAATAACGCAAATGCTTTGCGCAGATTGGGTACCACTCACCCATAGACGATGGAGAGATCACTCCGGCAGAGGAGTGTAGTAGAACCGATTGCCGCCATGCTGTGTACATCCTCTCTGGGCAGGACGCAACAGCGCCGGTGGTGGCCGCTGCTGAAGCACTGGGTGGTGCAGCCGCTGGTGAAGCCCGGCAGCAGCTGACGCCTGCCGATGTGAAGGCAGCAATGGAGCGGCAGTGTGGAGATGCGGCGGTATTGGAGCCAGAGATCGTCCTGGTGAGCAACCCGCATGTGACTATCCTCTCCGCCAGCTGCAGGCAGTATAGTCACGCCATTGCCGGGCACCCCACTGCCGCCTGCGCCTCTCAACTGTGCTCCACCTCTTCGGCGCGATTCCATGTGTCAGCTTTGCATTGAGTAAAGGAGTAGCCTTGAATCATTAGCGTGCATCAGGACAAGTGCTCCCTTGCGCATAGACTTAATTTGCATCCCCTTCCACCCCGCTGTAGGTATTTGGCAGAGCATTTACCCTGGCTGGATTCCCGCCCTGGCCCGTCAGACTGAGTGAGATGTATCATATGGGGCGGCTGGCAGCCATGTCACAGCGCAAGCTGCATGCAGCATTGCAACGATACTGCAGGACCAATCAGCGATTTGGCACGTGACTGAGCGACATGGGCAAGACGCAGTACAACGATGCAATGCTGCTGTCGGGCATTTGAAAACTGCAACTGCAGCCCGCGGCCAAAAGCAAGGCTTTGCAATTGGACGTACAGCTATGGGTTGGATGCAGGTGAAGTAGAGAGATGTTTTTGTACTATCAGTGAGTTTTGACAGACTAAATTTTGGTTGTGAGTTCCACCATGCAAGTGGTGGGTGCTGTGCGTGACAGAGATTTATTCGGTCGTTTTGAACAGTGTTGCTAGTGCAGTGGAGTGTATTCAATCCAGGGACAGGTCCTATGTCCGCTGTCAAATGGGGCTGCCTAACATGCAATTGCAACCGGTGTAGCTTGCAAGGGCAATGAGTATGCGCCACCAACTATAGGTATACTGCCGCAAATTTCCTTGACAGACAACCGTATTATCGAAATACCAACTCAAATAGTCCTTATGTAACATGTTGTGGCGGGCTTCGTTTTGCGCTTTCCTTTCTTTTTTCCTTCTGGTGCTGATATATTAGAGCTCTGACAGAACCCTAGTCAGTTGCCTCAGAACCCTAGTGAGTGCCCTGAACGGTGCCCGGTTGTACTTGCCACATACGTTTATCACAGTTTGATGGATGAACAGCGTTGATACCACAACAGCATATACTGCAAAAACGCCTGGGTATCACCTGGCCATGGCGTCGGTGTAGACGGCTGCTAACGTTTAACAATTGTGGCAAGAGACGGCGCATGCACCATGCCGGCTACAGGTGCCCAGCTCAACCAATATCGTGCTAAACGACGCAGCTAGCACCGTCGAAAGATCATTGGTGTAAACTTTCAAAGCAGTCGATTGCTTGTCCTCTGGGGTTTTCAAGCCATGACTTCTAAGGGCGAACTGCTTGGCTGGCTGCTGAACAAGCTTGGCAGCGATGGGAGCGTCAGCCAGGCCGATGCGTGCAAACTGGGGCATGCCCTGACCACCATGGAGCTCCTCAATGTCACTGGCGCTGGCAAGGAGGCTTCTGAGCACGAGCAGCGGGTGGAGGAGTGCCTGCAACGGGTGGTACGCATGCTTGGAGGCAAACAGGTGAGACCTGCGCCCGTTGCAGTACGGATATCTTTTAGAGATGCCTTGCGTTTTCACGCTTTGCAAGGGAGTTGTCTGCGATAGGTAGCACTGGCAACAAGCGTCTGTGTGCAATATTCTATTGGGCGTTATATGCATGCACTGGCAGATGCATGCATGCATGTGTGTATTCAGTACTTTGGGCAGCAAACAAGCCTCGCTAGGTTCTGAACACACAGGTTACCCTTCACGTAACAGGCTATACTACATCCACTTCCTTGCAACCTCCATCTTGCATATGAACCGGGTGTAACCTCGCACCGCCACCACCATCTCCTCCCACCACCACCACGGCCACCGCCACCATGCCCACGCCACCCCACCTGCACCCGCACCACAGGACGCCGCCCGCAGCGAGGCGCTCCTGCTGCTCACCACCTTCATCAGGGAGTGCTCCTCAGTGCTGTTCCTCACCCACTACACAGACTGGTTCACACGGCTACACGCCATGGTGCGCGGCCAGGGGTCTGATGCACAGGGCCAGCGAGCCTGGCAGGCACTCACCGCCCTCTTTGCAAGGTATGGAAAGGTTGTGTTGTTTGGACTTGGTGCATAAGGTTTGGGCAACCACCGAGGTGTTGCTGGTTGCCACTGGCAGCAACCACCACCAACCAGCCAGTACAACAACGCCGGGACATTAAGTCGGCAACTGAATGCCTTGACAAGCACTGTCATACCAGACCTGTTCGCTTGCACACACATCCATACCGCCGCGTGCGCCCAGCCACCTTGCACCCCTCGCCAACCCGCACCGGACCCTCGCCTGCAGGGTGGGCAAAATGCTGCACATCCCAGGGGTCCGGCGGGAAGGCTCCTCCATGGTTGCCCGCCTGGTGCCCGTCCTCCTACCCGCCCTGCAGCCTGGCGGGTCACCGGGGCTGGACCCGCTGCCACTGTGGGACACCCTGGCAGCCGCCATGGCCTCGCTCCCCTTGGCGTTCAAATCGCATGTCAAAGCCCTTGAGGAGGTGGTTGTGCGGCACCTGATGGATGGGGAGCACAGCCACCAGGTGCACCACATGGCGTCAGGTAATGGAAGGGGGAGGGAGGGACGATTGTGGGGCACAGGGGAAGGGGGCCTTGGCAATGTAGGCACATGCTTATGAGGAATAACGCAGCTTTGACCTGCACGCAGGATGTCATGTGACCTGCACACAGGATGTCATAAAAAGCGCACTGCCTTTTAAGGCACACATGGCACTCTACACTATAATTGTCACCTGGAGAAAATCCCCTTTGCATCCCCAGTGGTTTGCATGACGGGCCCCCAACACGCATAATGGCCCAACATGGCCCTACCAACCCCGATGTGACCCCTGTCCCTCCACCCCCCTGCAGGCTGCCTGGCGCTGCTGCCACGTGTGCATGGCGACAGCGACTCCTGGAGCGACACCTGTCACCGCCTCATGGCCACCGCTCACGTGGCGCTGGATGTGGTGTTCATGGGGCTGGATGACGCTGATGTGGCGGGGAGGGGCAGGTGAGGGCGGTGCATGAATCCTAGCTAAGGGTTCCACTTGTGATGCATCTGTAGATTTTGCTCTGTACACCAAATTAAAAATTAACTTACTGGGTGACTTAGTGGGTGTTAACGCCCTTGGAGCTGCCTGCCCATTCCTGTCACATATGCATTGCAATTTCACCACCGCATGCACCCATGTGTCCCTAGAGGGCAACCCGACCACACCCCGTCATCAATACCCAACCCTCCCAAAACCCTCCCACAGGCAGCACCTCAAGCCCGACGCAGCCCCCTACTCGGGGGCCGCCGCCTCCGATGGCCGCCCAGCCAGCTTCCACCAGGCGGAGCACCAGCTGCGCGCCTGCCTGGCCACCCTGCAGCACATGCTGAGCCAGTCCTACCCCAGCCCCGTGCCTGTGCCCTCGGGTGCGCTGCTGATGCTGGTGACGCGCATGGTGGGCATGGATGACACTGTGCGGGCGGCAGGTGCGGGGTGGGGCGGTGGCGGCTGGTGATGGGGCAGGGTGGTGCAATATCAGGAAGAGCCAAAATAGTGCTTTCATGCATCGCCATGCAAAATCAATTGCATCTTTCAATGAAGAGAGCGCTCACATTCATCCATTGGTGTTTAGGTATATAATCTCCCAAAAATATCAAGTCCTCCCAAAAACAAACCCCACTTTTGTTTCTTGTGTTTGCAAGAAGAAAGCAGTGAACCCCCTGCCGCAGGCCGTGTGCCCTCCTCCATGACCCTCTTCCACGCCATGTGCGCCGCCCTCCCCTCCATCCACACATGCGCCTACCACCTGCTCCAAGCCCTGCTGGCCAGCTGCCACGCGGTGATGGTGCCGCTGCTGGCGCCCACCACTCGCCTCATGGCCATGTGCCTCACCAGGGCGGGGGTGGCGGACGGGGACCTCACATCCGCGGCGTGCAATGTAAGCGTTGTTTTCCGTGCATTGATAAGGGAGGGCGGCAGGGAGATGACTATGTCAGGGGTTGGAACAGCCTGAGTATCCTGGCAGTTGGAAATTGTAACGGCTAGAAAAGATCGGACCCTTTGTCCTATCGCTGCCTTGGAATTGACATGGTTTGCTCAAGCACATGTGCTGTGAGTGAACCCACCAGTGCCATGTCACCCATGCAAATCGTGGCATGCCCTTCCGCTCCACCACTCTAGTGCCTACCCTAAGGGTTGTATCCATAGCCCCATGAGGCCTCAACCACCCCCTCCCCTCCGCAGGTCAAAGTCGCCCTGTACAACTGCGTGAGCACCCTGGTGGGGGCTGCGCGCGTGGGCAGTGTGCGGCTGCTGTCCAGCCACGTCATCAAGTGCGCAACGCAGGAGCTGTACGCGACACCGGCAGCCAAAGGTGTGTGTGGGCGCTTGTGTCATGATGCTGGGTACCCGTGTCATGTGCCCTTGCCCCTGTGCGCCCATGTGACACTTTCTGGTCTTTTTGTATGGCAGGGGGAACAGTGGACAGCTGGGCAATGCCCTCCTCTTTGATAAATCCTCTTCCTTACCAACGCACCTGTTCCAGAACAGGCTGCTTAGACGACTTTTTTTAATTTATCTGGTATTGCTGTCCCGAGGCCAGTGCTCCCACAATTGCCAATCGCCCCTGGGCAGGTGACGGCGCCTCCCGCCCCAACAAGCGCCACAAGGGAAGCCACAAGGGGGGCAGCATCACCCCAGAGATGGATGCGGCGGCACAGGCTGCGGCGGCGGGGGCTGACCCCCAGGCTGGCAGCACCAGGGGGAAGGTGCACTCCAGGGTGCAATGTGCGGCCATGAGGTGAGGGCGGCAGTGCTGCGGCTGTGGTGAAGTGTGGTAGGCTGAAGCGGACGTGTTAGGGATGGAAATGGGTTTTACGTATTATTATCATTTTGCACATGGGGGCATGGACGACAAAGGGTTTTGTGGGTCATGCTGCCGGTCTCTCTTATGCACCTTTAGCCAGGTTGCGAAGAAATGTTTTTCAATTTTTGCTTTTGTGACTCCAGACAACATTTCACGCTGTGTAAAATCAGTTGATATAATATCAGTTGTATGGGGTGGCAGCAGATCAAGTATCCACCCCACCACTGATACTGAACGGGTGGTGTGTGTGTGTGTGCAGGATGGTGGAGGTGATGCTGCAGGTGGGAGGGGCAATGCTGCCCCCTGACGCCCGCCTGCATGCGGACGCAATGTGCCTACACATAGCATCCACAGCAGCAGCTGCTGTGTCCAAGGCGAGGAGGGATGCCGAGGGGGCCACTGAGCCCCTGCGGGCGCTGCAACTGGCGGCATTTAAGGCCCTCCTGGCTTCCGTCATTGCGCCCTGTGGGCATCGGCCGCTGTACCTGCCACAGGTAGGCGGTGTTGAACACAGTAGATTCTTGACAACGACGTGTGGGTTTTGGGCAATCTGCGTTGACTTTGAGGCGATGCCCATGTTGCAAAGAGTCAGAGGCTTTCAGCATTGAGGCTGGATCCTGTGGTTTGATGCACACAACCACATGTTGTGTGGTTGGGCCATTCTGCTGATGGCATGCGGCGTCAGGCAATGCCAACTCAATTTGCTGACCCAACACCCCCGCTCCTGCCCGCAGGCGCTGGCCCTGTTCCGCCAAGGGGCGAGCGACACAGACACAGGCGTGGCGGGGATGTGCCTGCAGGCATTGCAGTCCCTGGAGGCGGTGCTGCATCCCCGGGCTGCACCCACGACATTGGCTGCCGCGCGCATGGGGCCGGATGCCTCAGGGCTGCCGCCAGGGCAGGCGCTCCAGCTGGGTATGCCCCGGCTGTGGTATGCGGTGCAGCCCATTGTGGCCCCCTGGGTGGCTGCGCCGGCTCCGGCGGTGGATGGGTGGGTGAGCGATGGGGAGGGGAGCGAGCCGATGGATGCGGAAGGGCAGGGGGTGGCGCAGCATGGTGGCGTGGGAGGTGGCGCCCCGGTGGGTGGTCAAGGGGAGGGCAGCGGTAGCATGGTAAACGGGGAGAAGGGGTTGGGAGCGCCAGCGATCGCCCCTGCCAAGGGGCGATCAGAGGAGCTGGAGGCACCGCAGGCTGAAGCAGCGGTGCGCCCTCAGGTGCAGGACCCTGCATTGTTGGCGGTACCCAGCACCAGTAGTCAACCCGGTGCTGGTGCAGGTGCGCCTTCTGCCCTGGCAGCTGCGCTGACTGGCAGAACCCCTGAGGCGCTTCCTGCTGCAGTGCCAGCACACACCAACGACCAACCTCAGCCGCTTGCAAGCCAAGGCGTGCTTGCTGCACAGCCCCTGGTGGTACCTCAGCGTGGGGAGGCGCTGGGAGGGCAGAAGGCTCCTGCAGCGAGGCCCTTGGGGGGTGCTGTGACGCAGCTGCTAGGCAGTGGGGCAGAGTTGGATGGGGCGTTTGGTGACGAATCTAGTGATAGTGAGGGTCCACTGCCTGAGATCGACTCGGGTGTGTCTAGTGAGGATGAGTCTGAGTAGGATGATATCGGTGTTTTGGGTCACTTCTTGTGTGTGTTGGGCATTGCTTCTGCCGAGTGGGCAGTGGTTACTAACGGTGCAACAGTGTGGGATTGAGTCGATGTGGGATCGTCGATGCGCTAGTGCATGCGGCAGTGGATTGTGATTTGCCTTGACTTCAAGTCACAGCCCATGTAAATGCACTTCCAGAGTTCCATCAGGTGGACAGGGGCAGCCACCTTGCAGTGGTTCCATGCATTGCTGTCCGCAGCCACCTTCGCAGTGGCTGCATGCTTTGCAGGCGGACAATGGCAGTGTGTTACAGTGTAAGCCACATAATTCACCCAACGTAGAGAAGCTTTTACACTGCCACTGACCACTAGGGTGCTTCAAAGCCTCAATCAGGGCACATAAGGCCAGCGCTGGGGTATCCAGGAAAATAAGCAATATATCCACACGCATGCATATGGAGCATTGGTTGTAACAGGTCCACAGTTGTGGCTGAAAAGGAATGGAACGCCAAATTTGTGCCAGCCTTTGTAAATTCTATACTGGTACACACAGAAACAAGCTTAGCTGCTGGAAGTCTTTGCGCGAGTTAGGCAATGTGGGGGTTTGGCAGGGCAAAACCTGCATATGGACTGCAACAAGGACGGAAACTGTCTCCTAGCTCAAGAACCCTTGCCATGCTGGAGCTCAAGAACCCTTGCCATGCTGGCTGTCTACTGTCATCTATTCTGCGTCGCCACCCAGCTCAAGCTTCAAGTTGTCAAATGGGTACTCCTTGACATAGGGCGTCCGTGGAGCAGGGTCGCTGTACGCCGCTGCTGTGCCAATCAGCCCAAACAGCGACAAGCCCGCTGCCAGCATCCCCAGGGCTTCGTACTTGCCGATCAGGTTGAACTTATCCACGCAAGGCTCTGGGTTGGCTGTGCCATCATCCCAAATGAGCTCATCCTCCTCTGCGAGTGGCCTGGTTGGTGGCCTTCCAGAAGCAACGGGCCCACCGCCACCTCCGCGCACTGGCTGGATGGCCTTTGGAGCCATTACTCGCCGGGCCAGCTTCGATAACCCAGATGCTCGGGACGCCATGGCTGTTGTCCTCAACAAAGATGGGTGGCAGCCCCACCGGGCAAACTGCGGGCTGCCCTTGGCTCACAAGGCCGTTTACTGAAGCATGTGCAAAAATACAATGTTATCCAGTAGTTCTGGCACCCTACGTTGTCAGATGTGCCACAGTTGTGGGCACAAACAGCCTATTTAGAGCAAACCGCATGCACCAGCCCAACTGGGGAGGAAACCGCTTGATCGTATAACTCTTCTTTTTTGCAAGCATGCATTGTCATGAGCATAGAGGTTGCAGCCCAAGACCTCCAGCACCAAAGTACAGCGAACTAAACCCCCACAGAGCCTTCTTAGTTGGTCTAGTTTCGTTTCCTGTTCACAAACACCACGAATATGGCCTCCCTGCCCCTGTCCTAACCACACCCACATGTGAAGTCTCGTAGCTACAGCCCTGGTGGGCACCTCAAAAGCTATGAGCACGCTTCACAGCAACATCTGTAACGCTAGGTGGCAGCAGGATGGAGCAAACCTCAGGTGGGTCCTGCATATCTGCTACATGCTCACATGCCACTCATCTGTAAACGATATCCCAAACACAGGTTCAGAAGTCCAGCGATGGGTACTCCAACCATCAACCAGGGGTGTACTAATATACTGACGTCATAAAGTTAGTATATTGCTGCACCAACCCACTTCCTACCAGAACTTTCACATGCTCCTGAGCCTCCCAATACCCCTTCCAGGTGGCCTCTGCACCACTCCCACCCACAAACCACGCGTCCAAGGGGAGCCACCCAGCGCACACAATCCTACCAGCTCTCCAGCACCACCACAGGCCAAGCCTCCTCGAGCGCTAGATGGCAAGAACCTTTCCTGAACCAAGACGCAGCAGCGGCCAGGACGGTGCAAACCGAAGGCCCCTTCAGTGCTCTTCGAGAGGCCTTTGGGGACACAGGGCTGGACCCAGGTGGGCGGCAGGTTGACACTGTTCTGCAGTCCCGACTGATGTGTTATCTGAAGGCAGAGTACCCATGCGTGTTTTCTGCAGCAGCAGACTTGACTGGGTTGCACCACTGCAGGGCACTGGAACCTGTCTCCAGAGTGGTGGGGCACGCAAGGGGGCGGGTGGGGTCGGAACGCGGGGGAGGTGGTGTTCCGCGAACAGTCAGCGTGTGGCAACGGGGAGGTGCGTGCACACAATACCCACTAAATCCCACCCAACTTGTCTCAGCACCCAGTGAATTGTCACACCTGCCTTGCGTGAATGCGCAATGCACGGGAAAAAGTTGGATGCAATCCCGGCACACCAGCCATCCCCACCTGCCCGCTGACCCATGCCATCTTTGCGCCCTCAAGGTGAGCGTAACAGCGCACCCGTCAGGGAGTGAGAGTGCCCCCCGCAGCCAGTGGCGGGTGCTGCGATTCAACCAGAGCACCCGACAGAGCGTGGCCCGCATGGTGGTATCGCCAGCCGCTGCTTCAGACCCCGAGCAGGGTTCAGCTTGGTTGGCGGATCCACGGTGCCTGGCGTTTGAGTACCTGAAGAGCATGGCTTCAGTTGGTGGGGCTCCGCTTGCAATCTGCATCACATGCTTGTGACAACCGTTGCATTTGGGTACATGCTGGATTGCAAAAGGGGTGTAGGCTTAATTAAAATACGTCCATTATTTCCACGAGCATCGTCTGTGGCTGCATGTGGTCAACGTCTGCAAATGCTCCACTCCGTTTCTGCCTTGTTAACGATGTGATGGTGCCGATGTCATGTATGCATCGATTGTCACATGACACATGGCACGTCATGGCGCAAGCCTTGCATCGCCATGCAGCTGTGATGCTTTGCTAAGCACCCTGGGTATAGCCGCTGCGTCCATCCACCGCTGCATTCGCACACAATGCTCATGTGGCGTGTCATGGATAGTGCAGCTGCTGCCCTCATTGGCTGCCAGCCCGCCATGTGTCAAGCAGGCGCCACCATGGCGTGCATCGGGGTGGGAGGGGGGAGCCTGCCGCTATTTATGGCGCACCACTACCCCTCGCTCCATGTACATGGCATTGATTTGGATCCCCTTGTGCTGCAAGCTGCCACTAGCAGCATGGGTCTGGTCGATGCAGGGTGAGTGTGAAAAAACATATATTGGGAAGGGAATCGGTGCATAGGCCAGGGTGTACTTGCACGTGCTGCGGCGGTAGGATGCTTATCTAAGGATCGTTGGGCATCTGTTTTTTCTAATTTCTGGTCCATGCACTTCCAGCATGAAGATGCCATTGACTGGCGGTGACTATGTATTGTACTTGATGTTTTGACCTCAAATTGTGGAAGTGCGTGCGTGACACTCTGCTGCGCAACAAGTGCCTTACCCTTGAGCATAACCTTGTGACACCCTCGAAAAACCCTTCAGTGCACACTTCAGCAACGGCTAGAGAGTGTCCGGTTGGAATGCAGGGGCAGGATCAGCCTGCATGCCATGGATGCTGTGCTGTGGATGGAGCAATATTCAAGGGAAGTGCAACAAGGGGCGCAGTCCCCCCTGGATTTGGTGTTCATCGATGCATTCGATGGGGAAGATCGTGTGCCCCAGGCTCTGTGCGATCAAGGTAGGGCGGCAGTGCCAGTCATGGATGGTGGTTCGCGGCGTGTACGTTGGCAAAACAATAAGGATTTATGTATTGTTTCCTGCCAATGGTGTATGATAATCAATGCTAATGTGCACACGTAATTATTCTTGACTAATATTTTGCACGTCACCTCGTCCCCACTAGAATCCTGTGCTGTAGTGCACAGGCCAGGAGATACCACCAGTGGCACACCTCCCACTGCATCCGATTTTGCACCCGTTTGTGCCTACCCAAGCTGGTCAGGTGATAAAAACATGCCCCTACCTGGCAGGCAGCCCCTTCATGCGCCACCTGGCATTCGCCCTGCACCCGACACATGGCGCTGTGATCATCAACCTGCACGGGCCAGGGGCACCATCAGGAACGGCGGCGCCAGGGTTTGACACGGGAACGCCGGCGGGGCAGGCGGTGCTGCGCACAGCTGGCGCGTTCAAGTGAGGCGATGTGGATTCGCCAGCGGGGCTTGATCAATAAAAAAAAATGATTGAAGTTTTCAATAAACGTTTCTGGACGCGAGTTTCGTGTTCAGATGAGGACGCCAAAAATGGTGCCAGGGGAAGCTTCGCCACCACCCAAAGATTTTGTTATTATTATTGATTATTGTGGGTAGTGCACTTCAGGTGACGCCATGTGGAATCGTCAAGCGGATTTTGTCTTTCCTATTACAACTTTTGTTAGCACTGCTCATGTACCCAACCCTCAACCTTCTTTGATCAGCCTCCAGGCTTGTGACATGACCGCCACTGTGTGACATTCCCCCCTTGGACCCGCAGGGATGCACTCCTAGCTCCCACCACCGCCGCCACCACCCATGGCGCCGCCTTCACCACCACCACCCGCAGCCAGCCCAATGTCATAGTCACAGTTGCGCGGGGCCTGACATTGCCAACAGCAGGGGCTGGGGGAGGGGAGCGGCTGCGGGTGGCTGCGACGGGTGCTGCTGGGGAGGCGGGGTGCCTGTTTGCTGCGGGGAGCAGGGCAAACAGAGACTACTGGAGAGTAGTTTAATGGCCGGCTTTGCGTGGTCATGACTGCTGCTTTTGCATGTGACGGGATGTTATCGGCATTCAATTTAATGTGGAAATGTGTTTCCATCTTACAAGGCACCAGTAAGATGGAAACACACAATTTCAAGATGGCTGGCAGCCCACGCGGGGCATGTGTCGTCGGGGCATGTGTACCACACCCAAGATTGGATGGTGAACCAGAGATGGGCGGCTGCCCTTGACGCATAAGCCTGTTCGCTGAAGCATTTTGCAGAGGATATGATCTTTGACAGTAGTCTCTGCACCTGTCAGATGTGGCAGAAACAGCCCTCAGTAAGCAAATTGCTTGCAGCCCAAACTGGGGAGGATCCTGGTTGACCGTATTGAGCCTCCTGCATGCATGCATTGTCAAAACTGAGCATACTTTTTAATAAATCAGACCCCTCCAGCACCAAACTACAGCACACTATATCGACACGGAGCCTTTCCACGGCCGTCTCACTCAGTTTTCTGTTCACAAACAACGACTAGTGGTGGGTAACGGCCACCCTGGCCTAGCCTAGCTACACCCATTGAGTCTTGTATTTACAGGCCTGGTACCACCCCGTAGCTATGAGCACTTTTCAAGCCAGCCGTTGCAGTGCGAGGTGGCAGCTGGACGGAACAGGCCTCAGGTAGTCACGCCGATCTGATTCATGCCCACATACCACTCATCATAACCCTAGTTTCCCAGCTACATTAAAGCCCTACCTGGCACGCGCTATCAACCCACTTTCTCCCAGGTCTCTCACGTGCTTCTGCCATGTTGAGACTTTCCATACCCCTTCCAGGTGGCCACTGCAGCGCCCCCACACACCACCCACCCGCCCTAGGGGAGGTCCCCAGCGCACCCACTCCCTCCAGCCCTTCACCACCGCCACAGGCCAAGCCTCCTCCAGTACGAGTTGGCAAGAACCCTTTCTGAACCAAGATGCAGAAACAGCCAGGGCGGTGCAAAGGGAGGACCCCTCAAGTCCCGTTCAGGAAGGCTTTGAGTTCACAGGGCCAAACCCAGGTAAGGCTCACGCTGTAACATTTAAAGCTACACAATTGAAACCATATTGTACGTCTCAACATTGCGTTACTTTTGTATTAAACTCGTGTCCCTTTCCTGCAGCAATGGGCTTGGTGGTATTCCAGGGACAGTCAGCCTGTGGGAATGGGGAGGTGCGTGCACATTTACCCCTCTCAGCAAAACCCGCCAACTGGTTTCTGCCATCCGGTGCATTATTTTGCGCTTACTCTACTTTGCACAATGGCCTTGAAAGTTGGTTGGGGTTGTTGTTGTTGCACACCAGGCATCCCCATCTGCCCACTGACCCATGCCACCTTTCCGCCCCCTCAAGGTGAGCGTGACAGCATACCCGTCAGGGAGTGACCCCCGCAGCCAGTGGCAGGTGCTGCTATTCAACAGCTTCACGTGCCAAAGCGTGGCCCGCATGGTGGCGTCACCAGACTCCGCTCGAAAACCTGGGCAGGGTTTGGCGTGGTTGGCGGATCCACGGTGCCTGGCGTGCGAGTACCTGATGAGCATGGCCTCAATTGGTGCGCTCAGTAAAAAAAGTCCTCTATCATAAAAGGTGTTGCATCTGGGTACATGGATCATTGCACGTGGTTGTGGTACCCTTATTGTGTTACCCTTATTCTTGTATTTTTGCACTGTCCTACGTGACTCTTACGTGGTCAATGTCTGCAAGTGTCCGTGTCATTGCTTTGTCACGTACATGGTTTTTGGGCGGTAAGGGTGCATCATGGCACCAGGCAGCATGTGCTGTCATGCGTAAAGACCCGTCAAAGCTGCCGCATGTCATCTACATTGCACTGTCATATCACCTAATGCGTCATGATGCAAGCTTGCATCATCATGTAGGCATGTGTGTCAAGGCAAACCAGACAGGCCAAAGCCGTTGTCGGAGACATACTGATATAATTGATTATATACTTATTTTAAGTATACCCCATGCGCATGCAAGGACTCATCTGGCACGTGTGGACCATGCAGCGGCTGCCCTCATTGGCTGCCAGCCCGCCATGTGTCAGCCAGGCGCCACGATGGCGTGCATCGGAGTGGGAGGGGGAAGCTTGCCGCTGTTCATGGCGCACCACTTCCCGTCAATCCACTTACATGGCATTGAAATAGACCCCCTTGTGCTGCAAGCTGCCACCAGCAGCATGGGTCTGGTCGATGCAGGGTGAGCACTATGGCAATGTAGGTTTCTCGTTGCACTGGGGCTGTGGTTTTGAAGTTCCTGTCGCAGTTATGTAATGTAAGTATTTAAGTAAGTATTTGCTTTCCAGCTTTGAAGCCAGGTTAGCATGTCTGAGTATGCCTCACCCCAGTCCTAGAGCCAAGGCTTAACTGAGTTATGTAATGTGCATTAGTGTTTTAGTACTTTTGCGAGTCTCCATGATGCTCCGCAAACGCAGGGGCAGGATCAGCCTACATGCCATGGATGGCACGCAGTGGATGGAGCAGTATTCAATGCAAGTGCAAGAAGGGGTCCAGCATCCCCTGGATCTGGTGTTCATTGACGCATTCGACGGGGAGGGTACTGTGCCTCAGGCGCTGTGCGATCCAGGTACGGCAAGGGTGCCATTCGTGGATGAAGGTTCATGCTGTGTACATTGACAAAATGAATCATCATCGGCAAGGGTCACATGTGCACATAGTTTTCCCCTTGACAAGCATTTCGCCCTTCACGAATCTGCACGGGCCAGGAATTGCAACCAGTGGCACAGTACAAGCAATTGCATCTAATTTAGCACCAATTTGCACCTTCCTAGGGAACCAAATGCATCATTTTCCGGCAGATGTTGAAAGCATGCCCGTCTCTTGGCAGGCAGCCCCTTCATGCGCCACCTGGCAGCCGCCCTGCACCCGACACATGGCGCTGTGATCATCAACCTGATTGGGCCAGAAGAGCCATCTAGGGGAGCAGCGCCAGGGTTTGAAACGGGTACGCCGGCGGGCCAAGCGGTGCTGCGCACAGCTGGCGCGTTCAGGTGAGGCCATGTGGAGTCGTCTGTGGGGGGATTTGGCCAATACATAATCATCATAATATTGGCAAAGGTGGAACCCTCTCTTGCATTTGAGGTTCTCCTGTTAATTCAAAACTACCCAACACCACCGCAATCACCCAACCCTCCTCCATATTGTTATCCGGATTTCAAGACATGATTGCCTACTGCAGTATGACTGCCACATTGTGACATCACTCCCCCTTGACCTCTCAGAGACGCACTGCTAGCTCCCACCGCCACCACCACCACCAACCCCCCCCAAGGCGCCGCCTTCACCACCACCACCCGCAGCTCGCTCAATGTCATGGTCACAGTGGCGCGGGGCCTGGCGCTGCCAATGGCAGGGGGCGAGGGAGAGGAGCGGCTGTGGCAGGCCGCCGCGGATGCTGCTGGGGAGGCAGGGTACCTGTTTGCGGCGGGGAGCAGAGCGTGTAGAGACCACTGGAGGGTGGTTTAGCATCCAGCTTGCATGATTCAATCAGAACATGACTGCGGTCTTGCGTGTGACGCGATGTTACATTCTCAGTGTTTAACTTCAACAGTTGAACATCACATCACGGCTCAAACTTGACAGGGCCGGATCTAGTTTAATTTATTGTTGACACAAGGACACTGGTGAGCTGAATGTGACAAGGATCAACAACTTGTAACTTTAAAGAATCCAGATGATTTCTTATCGGTTGCGTGCAGAGGGCTAGGAGATTTATATCAAATTGCTAGCGTGCATTACCTGCCTGCATCCATTGTCGGCGCCGGCGCCGGCGAAGCCCCTTATATTAGGACTGCTTGCCATTTGATATCTGATCTAAGACTAAGTCTTGTACAAGTCTTGTTGCAACAATACATGTACAGTGATTGTCATTTTCTTTGCTGTTTGTGGAAAGAAAATCAATGCCAATGACGTACACGTATAAAAATTTGGTGTCGTGCATGGCAATTGTGCCTAGGGCCCAAATTGCCATTGAATGGCATGTCAAGTCATCAGCCTGACTCAGAGGCCCTGGTAACATGTTCAATAATATCATCGTGATAGCCTACACGGTGCCCTGGTAGGGGCAGCAGAGTGGCAAATGGAAATTCCATTCAATGCTTCGCAGTGGCTAGCAAAATGGTCCAGTGGTGGCACCGCTATTCATGAATTTGAATGCAATACCTGTTCTAGAATATAAAGCTGTTCTTATTTTTTTCATCACCGGTAGCCATGTATGTCAAAACTTCCTGAATGGTTTCAAACATTGACTAGTTACTGTCAGAATTCTGGGATGGCTATGTTGCTGTCTCTTGTCCCTGCCCCGATGTGGCTGCCTACTTCCCCCACAGCACATCGCAGCCCTGCACCATTCACCCACTCCCAGCGCCCCTTCACAATCGATTTGCTGATGATTGCCTTGGACTCCTCAAACTCCTGACCAAGGTCCAGCACCCGCAGCCGGGAGGCGCCCCTCATCAGTGCCCGCCAGTGGTCTGCAGTGAACCGCCCCTGGGTGTGGGTCAGACCCTCAGTCTCAGAGCATGGAGATGGGGGGCTCTCTGTGTAGACGCGCACACAGGGGAGGCGCAGGTAGGTGAGGCGCGTGAGGGGGGAGAAGGCGGATGCCAGGGTGTCAAGGGAGGGGGTGCGTGGAGTTGCTCCGCCGATTGCCAGGTGGCGCAGCTGCGTGAGTGCAGACAGGGAAGTGGCCCTGGCTGGAAGGCAGCCTGGCCGAGGGGTAGTTTGTGATGGAGACTGGGAGGGTGGAATAGTGCTCGCGCAGCAGCTGCGACAGCTGCACAGCACCATTCCTGCACCAAGCCACCAGGGTGGTCAGGGCCAATGCTCATAAGCCTACTCGGAAAGTCCAACTTGGGCTGAGGCCAACGGTGTTACTATGGGTGTTGCTTGTTGTGGCACCACGTCACGACTATAGTTGTCACAAACCAGCAATACAGTCACACACACAGCAGGTTTGCGCCACCCACCAGGGCGTCAGGCTGCGGAGGCTGGTGAGCGGGGACAAGATCTGGGCGGTGGCTGCAGCGGCGGCGGGGGTGAATGCGTAGCCCCTGTCAAATTGGGGGCATCCTATGGAAAAAGGGCAAAAATTATTTCCTGAATTAAAATATCAAATTCACGATAATAACTTATGATTTACATCAAAATGCAACAGAGCAGGGTTCTGATAAGTTGCTCAGATGTATCCACCTATGTTTTCCAAGTGGATGAGGGTTAAGGGGTAATGGGTTAGGTTATGGTACCTAGGTGCTCCAAATGGATAAGAGCAGAGACAGGGTCCAGGTCTTGCTCTGAGCGGAGGCTTGCTTGGCCACCTAATTCCAAAGACATCAGTTGTGTCAGAGCGTAGGTGGCAATGGCCACAGGTGCTTGTTGGTGCTTGAGGGCGAGGCTCAGCGAGGTGAGGTTGGTTAGCTGGGCCACATTTAGGGTGCCTACTGGGGATGCCAGGCTGAGAGACAGGGCCGCGAGGTTAGTAGGGAGGGATATTAGTGCGCTGGAGTGGGAAGGTACTTGAGCTGAAGTTGGAGCTAGCGCTGGCTCCTCCTCATTGGCATCGAGAGTATTGGTGGGGACTGCCAGGTGGAGCAATGTGAGGCACATCAGTGAGGACAAGGTGGGGAGAAGACCCGCCAGGCTTGCCTCCCCAAGCAGCGGTGCCAAGGGCTGGGGCAGTGCACGCCACACATGCAGCTCCTGGAGGTTGGTCAGGCTGTATATGTGGTCCAAATGGCCTCCAGTGATGTAGCCCCCATACCCGCTGATGGTGAGCGCTGTGAGGTGGGCCAGCGCGGTGTAGGCCAGGGCTGCTAGGATGGATCCTGTGGGGCCTTGGAGGAGGTGCAGGGCTTGTGGGCCCTGCAGCGGGCTAACTCCTCGAGGCAGCGGAGGGTTTTGCGGGCGTCCTGCCACTCCTGTGCGATGGTGAGGGTGTGGAGGTGGGGAAAGCGGGGGGCCGAGGGCACAAAGGTGGTGTGGGCCACAGTTTTGGTGATGGAAGCGCAGGTAGTGGTGGAGTTGGAGGTGGAGGTAGGGGGGTTGACGGTGGTGGTGATAATGGTGGTGTTCAGTGGTATTGCAGGCCCTATGGCTCTAGGCAGTCCTGCTGCTGTGTGCAGGGTCTCCAGTGAGTGGTCAACTGCAGCCCGCCATGCAGGGCAAACTGTGCTTGCAAGGGCTTGGCCTTGGTCCACTTGCTGGTATATGGGATCCAGGAGGTCACTTGGTAGGTGTTGCCAACCGTGGAGCGTACGCGTGCGCACGGTGCGAGGCATTGCAGTTGTAGGTGGTGGGGAGGGAGTCTCAGACGAGCTATTTTAACCTGCAGCTGAAGTAGTGCAGGGGTGAGCTCGGTGGTGTAATAGTGAACGAGGTATATCGGTAGGCGGATTCTTCGTGTCAACAGCACTCCTACTCGGCTGTCCTAGCGACACTAGGTTGTCGGTAAAGTGTGGAAGGTGCTCGAGCATCTCAAAGGAATGACATGTATATGTAGCAGGGACAAGATCAGTGATGGCAAGGCCGTAAAGCAAGCTTGTAATCAGTAAGGAGACGCAAGGATATATAACAGCCGTCCCGGGACACTGTTTCCCCTTCCGATCTGCCTGCGCACAGAATTACCTTGGCGGGATTGACTAACTGCATGCATGTTTCTCACCTGGCGCGCAGCCGTTTGCCAGCGACTATCTTTAGCGTAACTATGATTGAAAGGCTACTAATATTTGATGTTTCAACTATCTCCTCTCTATCGCAGGTAGACGGATGCATGCATGCCGTCAGCAATGTGATTGGCAACGTGTAGTCTCCGAGCAGCTCTGTATTTAAACGATCGTTGAAAACCAGGAACTTCATGGATGAGCTGCAATTTTGTGTAAACTGTACAGTAAACCAACGCTGCGTGAAACACAGTTGGGAAAGACAGTCTGGGTGCATAAATCAATTTCTTTTCGGCATAAATGAAATTCTTTTAGGCATGCCAGAGGTTCAACCTATTGACAGAGGTTGTCAGACAAGCCAAAAAATTACGAGTATGGCGGAAAAGTGTCAAACAAGCACCTGGAAATTTCTGGATGTGAGCAAGAGCACGTCTCGGTCTAGTCGTCTCAGCTTCAGAGAGCAATCACTGGGGAGCACAACACACAACCCCAAAACAACCATCTCCAAGAGCAGAGCTCTCCACGATCTGAGCCAGTCACAAACCACCCGTATCCTATCAGGGCAGCCTTCCTCCCCACCCCCTCCCACCCCCTTGGCAACACCCTTACTCCTTTCCCCGCTGCACCATCGCCCCCCCAACCTTCACCCCAAAATTGGCAAACCGCGACTGTTTCCCCCTCTGCGCCACCGCCGCACCCGCCCTCAGCAGCGCCCGCATCAACTGAATCCAATCCACCACAAAGGATGTCTTGTGGTGCAGCCAGTTGGTGGTGCACTTTAGCTCCAGGCGGGGCGGGCACCTCCCCTGCTCTATTAGCGCCACCTTGGCCTCAGGGGGGAGAGACATGTAGTCAGAGTCGTGGGATAGCCACTGCACGGGGAGGGGATTGATATCATATACGGATGGGTATCGGTGTGGATACGTACATGGAGATGCTATGTGTGGGTGGTTGGTGTCATTACGCAGCCATGGCGGGGGAGGACCGGTCCTGGGTGAGGGGGTGTCAAGATGACATTCTACATGGTGGCTATTCTGGTTTGGAGGTGGTGGCTGGCTGGTTGGAAGCATGAGTATACTTGTGATTGTGCATGATAAGGCATAACGCTGCTTTACGCATGCACAGCCATATGTCCAGGACTGCACACAAACCAGATGCACCACCTCCTTACGTCTGTGTTGAGCACAAGCTTCTCCCTGTGCGCATTGACCACCACCAGCAGCTTCATATCCAGGTGGAAGTCGGAGCGGATGGCACGCGCCCAGTCATGCGCTCTGTGCACCCCGGGCCAGGGGACCAGCTCTATCCCAGCAGCGCCCTGCGAGGGGAGAAACGCTTCAGGAGGGGAGGAGGGCAGGGATATTGTGGGTTGGGACAGCCATTGTATGCAGGCGTGCAGTGTCTTTTTTGCAGCACAAGGCCCGCTGCGTGGGCGCATGCATCTAGATGCGTGTCACATGCGACTGGGTGCATTTCCTACTGCACATCCATCTGCCGCGAAGTTTGGGTCCACCCATGGGCCTGGGTGCATTATCTAAGGCATCAGCGTATCTTGAATACATAATGTAGGCTCGCAGCAGCATGGCATCACTTAAGAGCAGGAATTCCACAGTACATTGACAGAGGGACTTTGCCATTTTCTGTAATATGATGTAAATCACCTCAGATATAGGGTTTAAGGTTTTGCAATCACCTGGGGCAGGAAAATTAGGTTGCCCATGGCCGCCCCGTGTGGCCATATGACTATGGAGGCATTGGAGAACAGCCGAGCCTGCTCCCTGCACAAGGGGGTTAGAGCCAGGGTTGGTGCATTGCTGTGCATTGGCCATTTCCTACTTTGCCAAAGTATCAAATTCTTGTCACTATCCTACAGACCGTAAGCAAACTCCAAGCAAAGAAAACTACCACAGGCCCAGCACCACCTGCCACAAAACCATACACACCCTTTACATACCCTAGTAAAAACCCTACCGCAGGCCTAGCTCCTCCAGCACCACCCGCTGCATCCTCAGCTGCCCCCCTGCAGCCGCCTTCAGCTTGCCCAGCCGCGCTATCCTGCCCGCAATGTCGTGCTCGTTCAGCATCATGCGCCCCCGCGCAAACTCTCGGTTGACCAGCAGCACGTTGAGTGGTGCCAGGGGGGCGCGCGCGTGGATGAAGTCCACCCCAGTGCAGGCGGCCAGGCGGGCCTTCCACGAGGTGATGAGGGGTGGGGGGGGAGGGGTCCAGGTGCGGTTGATGCTGCGCAGAGGCGAGGGGAGGACATTGAAATATATATAATTTTGAGCCCTAAAATTTAGGGGGCCCTAATCCCATGTTGTTGGGATCGGTGGGGCGGTGGAGCCAGGCACCTGCCAATGTATGTAGGCTATGTATGGCATGCCTTCTGCTCATCTTGCAGGCCCACGCAAAAGTGCACATACCTCCAAACGCATGTATGATACACGCCTCATGGCATGTACCTGCCCTTGTTTCGGTCTGCAGGTTGTGCTACTAATAGGACATGTGTAAGCAGTTGCTACCACGACATCGAGCACAGATACTTGCCAGCCTTACCTTGGCTCCCAGTTGTGGAATGCGCGCACATGCCTGCCAATGCCCACAATGGCCCGCTCCACTATGACCAGCCGGTTCTTGAAGCGCTTGTGGCTCACATGGCGTGCAGGGTGGGGGGTGAAGCAGCGAAAAACCTCCTACAAGGGGGAGTGTATAGGTTCAAGGGGAAAGGGTTGGCATTGAACCCCTACAAACCTTTACTAGCAGGGGCGTGGGGATGCTGGATTGACTCACGTATCCATGAATGCCATGGCATGCAGAATCCCCTGGGGACACCCTGGAAGAAATGGTGATATGCAGCAAAGGGCTGAGAACAACTGGGTTGAGACTGAACTGCAACCATGCATCCTCCTTTGAGCGACCTCAGATTCGGCATGGGTAATCAGGGGGAGCGCACTGACCTGTACCGAGGGTATGATTTGTCGGCGCCCGTCCTCGGGTGCCCTCTGCTCAATGAGCAGGATGCGCATCCTGTCCTGAGGGTCGAACTGGCACTTGCCTGTGTGCTTGCACAGGGTTGCGTGCCACGTGGGCGCCACCTCAGCAAGGGAATGATAATAGTTGTTGAGGTGGATGATGTGGAAGAGGGCGGCTTCAGCAATGTACTCCACCTGGGAGCATGGGAAGGGGCGTTCCAGATTGTGATAAAAGGGCACAGTGGGTGAGGATGCTATCTAAAAAAATGGGATGTCTCTCATGGCATTGCATGCTGATTGCTTTGCTCTCTGCTGATTAGAGCGTGGTCCTGCAGGCGTGTGGCACCACCCTCCAAATGCGATGAATGGGCTAGTATTGAATGACATTAGTATGTTCACTTTAGAGTGACGGATGTGGTCCTTTCAGCAAATTTTTTAACTTTGTTTGGTCAAAGTGTGTCTCAAACCCTCACCTTGGCTTGGTACCACTTTGGCGGTAGTGGCATGGGCTTCTTGACGATGGCCGTGAACTTGTCCTCACCAGGCCACCGGGCAGGCAGCCAGCTGATCTTCACATCGGGAACCTCCAGGCCTGGAGCAATAGGTCAACCATGTGGTCTATTTTTCAAGGTCTGGAAGATTGATGCAGCGTGTTTGAGGCAACAGAATGCATGGCATGGCTGCCAGTATCTGCAACAGTATGCGTATGCATGTGGGTTTTGTCCTCCTCTTGTGTGTGGTACAATAGGAGGCTGGTTATCTCTGTGTGATAATTTAGCACCATTCTAGCTGGTCCAGCGGCCTGTATATGGTGTTTAAAAATGGCAGCATGTTTACCTGCTCCTACTAGATAGAGCTTGGAGTTCCAAATGACCACGTTGGTGAGCTTGCACACCCGGTGCTCTGGCGTGTCACCCTCGCACTGCAGGCACACATAAGGGTTAGGCCACATCAACTGTATGGCCAGTGGATGGACATGTACCAGGACAGGTAATGCCACATACAGCAGGAAGTAGCTGTTTCCATACAATGCAGATAGATGAACCACTTGCATCCGTACACATGTAGATAAACGCGTCAACAAAGCTCACCTCTACTGTTGACCGCAACGGCTGCACCGCTTCCTCGGTCTTGCCCAAACTGGTGTCCATGGGTACCCATGTCCAGCACTGGCAGCCTATAACCTGCATAACAGGTTGACACAGAATATGGGGTTGTGGGTTTTCCCGCATTGGATGTCAACTCACACCAACCACCTGGCCAGGGACATGGGCTGAACATGCCTCATTCTCGTGGCTCGGCTTACTCCTTACATGCAATTTTAGAAAATTGGATGCGTATTATTGTTATATTACAATAACCTTCTACCTGTACAAGTAATCCCAGGAAAAGCTGCTGCCGTATAGCGTTGGGGTGCGTTGCAGTCATGGAGACTGTACTCTGCCTTCATGCGTTGCTGGCGGTCAGGAGAGGCCAACTGAGACTGTGTTATATGTGTGCAGAACCATACGACGACTTCAAATATTCCCCTGCTCGCCCACCATCAAAAAGCAGTCCGTTTGGCATAAGGTTCCCCAGCTGACCGTTCAGCCATGGCCAGCCATTAGGTGGTCCCAGCCGTCAACACAACCTGTACTGCCAACCGGATTTCACCGACTGATGTCGGTGAACGTTATGCACATTTGGTACCACCAGGCGTCGCCAGGTTTGTGAAAGTGACCCTACTCTGGCCAAGCGGGCATGCATATGGCAACCCTCACATGTTGCCCCGCATGTTCATCGGCATGTCATCTCGACCGCGGTACATCGCAACACTTCACGGAACGGAACAGGAGGTTGGGCGATCAGCCTCAAAACCCAAATCCGAGGTTCAACACATTGTGAAACAACGCAGGTCAGGATATTAGTGCGTATGAAGGGAAAGGCCAGCACTTAGCCAGGGGGTGCGGGTGTCACTCGAGTCAACAGTTGGGTAACCGGTGGATGGATTACTTGAGGGTTTGCTCCACAGGGCTGTTCTGTGCCCTTGGAAAGGAAGCGTGTTCACCTTGTACAATGTATAAAAGCGCAGTCTGCACAGTGACAGTGACAGGCAAGCTACTTTGATCACACGAACTAGTTCACGACCAACCTGGCTACAGCCTTGACACCAAACCAGCCCTGACCTGTGTATGTGAACTCCCTGGACAGCGTTGTGTACCCGTTGATTACTCGTTGAATCCTAGGTTCCGTGGTTGTACACAGAGTAGATATGGCAAGTATTGAAACCTCTATCGATATCGGGGCAGATGCTGGAAGGGTGTGGTCGATTCTTATGGACTTTGGCAAGTACCCCGAGTGGAACCCGTTTATCATAGAAGCCAGTGGGCCTACCGAAGTTGGAAAAACGCTGAAGGTGAGGTTTGTCTACTCAGTTCGCTGTTGCAAATCTCCGACAGTAGTTTGCCCCAAAACCCTGAGGTTAAATAAGCACAGTGCAGGCGCGGGACTTGAGCGTCCAACAGTTCTTCCCCTTTGCCGCAGGTCAAGTGCCAGCCGGAGGGCAAGAAACCCATGTCCTTCACGCCGAAGGTAAGCCATTGTTCTCCAATGTTTGCATTTGCATGCATACATATGCACACCAGCTGGCCTGGCCTTGGCTGGGGCTCTTGCCAAGAGTCTTGGTCTTCTTGGCTCTTCATCTTGGCTGACAACCTGTACGTAAACCTTGCTTGCACCGCTGTACATAAGTTACCCAAAAGGAGCTTGGAAACGAGTGCTTGCACACGCGATGTTTCTCAAGCTAGCAAATTCTTATAAACGCAAGATCGCTATATCAGCTGGCACCCCTTGTGCAGAGGGTAAAAGTTGGTGAGCAAGCATTCATCCTCTTGCGCAGGTGCTGGAGTACGAAGCCAACAGAAAGCTGGTGTGGAGAGGAAGGGTCCTGCTGCCAGGCTTGCTGGATGGCGTGCACAGCTTTGAGCTCGTTCCCCAAGACGGGGGGGTCAAGTTTGTGCACACCGAGAGGTTCACTGGCATCCTTCTGCCACTTTTCAAAAACTCCTTCATAGGCCCTTCAACAGATGGCTTCAACAAGATGAATGCAGCGTTGAAGACCCTGGCTGAGCAGAGGTGACTGGCCGCCACCAAGCAGTGATACCACTGTGCTTAATCTGGTGCACAGACCCCTTTTCAAAAGGCTTTTGTATCTTTGTTCGTCTCCTTAGGTGTTTTATTTGTTTTGCATAAACTGTTTCTCCACGCACAGGTGGAGTGCTTGCTTGCATGAACTGTGTGTTTTTGCTGATTGCTGAATTATTGGATAGGACGTCTTTTATTTGCTTCACGCTCAATGATTGTCATGCACTTCCTTTTCCCTTGTATCTTCAAGTCATGTGGCCAACACGTGCAACTGCGTTATATATTACATGCCCAACCTCGCATCTGTGAGGCTGAACTGATAAACCATTTTGTGCACAATACACATTTATCCAATAGATGAAAAGCATAACAGAAACACAGTCCTGTAAGAATCCACACTTGACAATAATATGCCACAGTGTGTAACTAGTCATGCGCCCGTACTTGGACACAGCACAACAAAATTGGCACCACGATATAAAATGCTAGAGCGCTTGCTACAGCTATAATACCTCATTGTTCTAGCCTCCGCAAGTCCTGGGGGGCACAGCACACCGTGTGACGGGTTGATTAGCACACGCTGGCACTCATACCGAATGCCATACCACGGCGTAGTGCCTGCAATTTGCAGTGCTGACCCCAAAAAATAACCATGCCCACCAATTGCG
Organism: Heterotrichella gracilis; assembly: GCA_032358255.1. Taxonomy (NCBI): domain Eukaryota; class Xanthophyceae; order Tribonematales; family Xanthonemataceae; genus Heterotrichella; species Heterotrichella gracilis. The sequence continues at coordinate 10,044 of JAULBX010025520.1, read as the reverse complement.
GCAATTCTGCCTCATGCTGTGCTCTACTGATAGAAAACAGCACACAGGGCCATGACCTTATAATCCCAGACAGATATTAGCTTGTGTAGCATGGTATAAACAATCCCCCATCCGTTTGCAACTCAACTCAGGGGCAGTCCACCGTACTCAACATACACCACATCTTCCCACTCTGTAAAGTACTGTCGACACCACCCCTGCCTTACAACCCCTTTCCCCCCCCCTCCCTGCGCTCACATACCCACTACTCCCGCTGGTCCCATCCCAATCACCCGCCATCCCTTGCCGCTGGTACCCTAGTTTACCCTAGTTCCAGCGCTTTGCGTTCATCTTGTTCCCCCCTGCCTTCTTGGGCTGCGCAGCCCCCTGGTTGAACTGCTTGGCCTTGGCCTTCTTCTCCTGAAGCTTCTCAGCCTTGGACATCTGCGCAACGCATGCAGCCATGTCAGTGTAATCTACCACCAATGGTAAAGTAGCATCAGTACTGAATCCGCATGCATGTTGTCAGGCACGATACCCCACTCGTGACAAGGACGTTTGCCGCCATTACATATAATTTCACACTTTCAGACCTAATGTCGGCGGAAAGCCACCCGCCACCAACACCCGCTGAAACCACAAGCCGCCACTACACCTACCACCACCACCACCCACCACCACCACCACCCACCACCAATCGACCCCCGACCATGCACCATGCAGCACACCCAGGGAGCCACCAGTGCTTCAGCACCCCACGGGGCAGTACACACCATCCACCACTACAAGGCCTGAGCATTCTCTCCACTGCCCCACCTTTGACTTTGACTTTGTGGCCGACTTATCCGCCTCCTTCTGCCTGTCCTCCTTCTCAGCCATCACCGCAGCCTCATCCTCGTTCTTCTCAAGGAACAGCTCGTAGTCGCCCTTGTAGTCAACAAGCTGGCAGTTGTCAACCTGGGGTGGGAGGCGGGTGGAATATTAGTACCACGCAGTTGAAAGCTAGTTATTGCCTTAAAAGCCTTTTTTGCAAAGTGTGAAAGATACATGCAATAGATGGCGCTCAATTTCAAGTTTGTCTTTATTTAAAGTGGAATCGTAATGCATTTCCAGCAGTGCTGCCACATAGGCAGTTGACCTGGGGCTGGATGAATGTGATTGAACCTTTTACCACAAAGCCTCCCCCACATGAGGATGCCCTCCCAACCTGACAACAACGGTACCCCACGTTGCATGCACCCTCACACCACGCCCCCTACCCACCCCACCCCACCACCCCGCCACCCCGCCCCTCCTCACCATCACGATCCGCGTGGCGATCTTGCGCAGGAAGTATCTGTCGTGGGATACCGCGATGACGCTGCCCTCAAAGGCGCGCAGCGCCTCCTCCAGCATCTCCTTTGAGGGAATGTCCAGGTGGTTGGTGGGCTCATCCAGCACCAGCAGGTTGCCCTTGGTCAGCATAAACTTGGCCAGGGCAAGGCGCGCCTTCTCGCCGCCGCTCAGCACGCCAACCTGGCGCGGGGCGGGGCACTGGTGAGTATGATTTACGATCACGCGTACAATTATGATCAAGATCAAAGAGACCATTTGTCGTTACCATATAGTGGGCAAGCATCCAAGCCCAGCTGACACATATAACTCGGTCACTACAGCATTGCAACCAGGGACAAGTCCCCTTCTGCTTCCAGCAGCGCTGCTGTTCCACCCTCCCCTCCGCCCTCCCCCGCTCTCCACATGCGTAATGGCCCCCCTCCTCGTCACCCTCCACCCAATTACCACCCGCCTACACCTTTTTGTGTATCGTCGACCCGCTGAACATCATCTTGCCCAGCAGCGCCTTGACGTCGTTCAGGCGCGCATCGGGGGCAGCCCGCTCCAGCGTCTGCAGTGCAATGAGAAATCCAGTCACGCAACTTACATGGGAGTTAGGTTACAAAATTTGCATGAAGCAAACATTGATACTACAAACATCATACAGGGCATCAGGTGCGTCTTTCCCTTGCATTTGTGTCTATTCGTTGCCTCCTTGGCTGGCATGTGAGTGGAGAACATACATGAGTGTCTCTATCACCCCATGGCCATATGCCCCCTCAGCATAATCCTACCTGCAGTGCTGTGAGTCCCATGTCCAGCGCCTCCGCCTGGTTCTGCTCAAAGTATGCGGGGTGCACGTGGTAGGCGCCAACCTCAGCTCGGCCTGAGATGGGCGTCTCCTGGCCGCGGATGAGGCGCAGCAAGGTGGACTTGCCGCAGCCTGGGGGGTTGGGGAGGGGCGGTGAGGGGGAGGGGCGATGACGATGATCGTGAGCGTCAGAAGGGGGCATGTGGTTGCAAGTAGGATGTGGCACGATGTGGTGAGTTGATGTTTGTGGCATTTAATCTACATCCATAAGTTTTTCAAAGTGTGGGCCATTGGGGTAATGAATGCATCGTTGGGATGTCTATCACCAAACACCATCACTGGCAACCACAACCTGCCCGCACCAAGTAGCAGGGCCACCCTGGTAAGCTTGCCACACAAACCCTATACCCCACATGCCCTGCCCTCACCTTTGACCCAATGACTGCCACCCACTCGCTCTCCACCAACTTCCCATCACCACCCAATATGAGATGTAAATATGGTGGTTTTAGGCTTCCGAGCATCTCTCCCTACAACCCTCTACCATATTCCAACACCCCAACACCTACAAAGACCCTCACCGTTTGGTCCAATCACCGCCACCCGCTCCCCCTTGACCATCTCCAGCGACACGTTGTCAAACAGCAGCCGGTCCTGGTAGCCGTGCGTCAGGCCCTGGATGCTCAGCACCTTCTGGCCCATCTTCTCCACAGGGGGGAATGTAAAAGAACGCTTCTTGGGGATGAAGGGCTTCTCCACGTAGGTGCCCTCAGCCTTGATCTTCTCGAGCGCCTTTTCAGCGGCGGCGGCGCGGCCCGACTGGGCGCCGCCCGCCAGCCGGTTGATGATGTCGGTCTGGGGGGTGAGGGTGAGAGGGTGAGGCGCTGGGGATATTTGAGGGCTTGCTGATGGCAGCGTTTTTTGTGTGAAATAATGGACATATGGACCCCCAATGCCATCTTCTTCATATCGACCTCATCCCACCCGCCGCCGACCACATCGGGCAATGTGGCATCCACCAACAGCACCCGACTACATGATCCCATCTCATCTACCAAAAGCAACACATGCCACCCCCACAGCCCCCACCACCCACCCACCTGTCTGCGCATCACCTTCTGCTGCTTCTCCCACGCCAGCCACTGCCTCGCCTGGTTCTTAATCCCATCAACCACATGCAACACATCTCCCCACAGGCCCCCACCCACCTGCAGCCACGCCACCCACCCACAGGCCCCACACACCCCCATGACCCCCACCCCCCCACAGCCCTCACCACCCACCCCACCACCCACCTGTCTGTCCATCTCCTTCTGCTGCTTCTCCCACGCCAGCCACTGGCGCCCCTGGTTCTCATCCTTCTGGCGCATGTACTCGCTGTAGTTGCCCTTGTAGGTGGTCGCCAGCCCACGCTCGGTCTCCACCGTCTTGGTGCACAGCTGGTCAAGGAACTCGCGATCGTGGGACACAATCACCATGGGGATCTCCTGCTTCTTGAGGTAGCCTGGGAGGGGAGAAACGATGTTCAAACTACATTTACACGTAAAAGAAGGCTTCTGCAGATGGCCTTTGCTTTATTCGGTAGCTTCAAGGGGGTGTAGGGGGGGAGATGTGAGCCAACATCGCGCACCACAGGGATGGAGCCAGTGCCATTGCATTTAGGGATCCCCAAGGTAAGCGCCGATGCAATGAAGGATTCAGTGCGGGACCACCAGCCAGGTACCCATGCGCCGTGCAGGTACCCATGCACCCACACCGACACAGCAACACAACTGCTCCAACCACCCTCACCACCACCCCGCGCACCACCACCAGTGCCCGCACCTTCCAGCCACTCAATCGCATCCAAATCCAGATGGTTAGTGGGCTCATCCAGCAGCAGCAAATCCGGGTCCTGCAGCAGGATCTTGCCCAGGCACATGCGCATCTGCCAGCCGCCGCTATAGGAAGCCACCAGCCGATCATTATCCTCAGGCCCAAACCCCAGCTCCGGCATCATCTGGTCGATCTTTTTGTCCAGCAGGTTGACGTCAAGGTCCATGGCCTTCTTGCCCACCACGTCCAGCTCGTCGAGCAGCGCCGACATCTTGGTCATGTCGTCGCCACAGGCCTCCAGCTCCTTCTGGATCTCCTCCTGGCGGCGCATGACCTGGCGGGAGGGTTTAGGGTTTTCAGAAACTCTCTGCTGCTGGAGGTGGGCCAGGGAAGGGGTTGGAGGATGACATAACGATAGGACCTTTGGTAGCATATGGCTCCATCATCGAGTGAGTTAGATATATGTTATTTCAATCATAAACTTTGTCCTTATATGATCTTGATACCCTCGACATGCCTAGGGCTTATGGCACCCCAAACTGCTTCCCGAGCACGGATACCATTCAAAAGCCAGCAGATTTCATAGGCCAAGTACGAGTGCACATACATGCAGTTGCTTCCCTTCTACATCGCTCACATGCACCAGCGATAGAAAGCACGCTAGCCTGCAACTGATACAGCACTCTATGCTGCCTGCAAGCGTTGTTGCAAGACAGAATGGCGTGGGCTCATGCACGCACACCCATTCACAGCTGCTCCTTATGTGGAAGCAAACCCTGCCAAGGGCACGAGGTGCATGATCATCGTAGGCGCATGATCGTCCCAAAACCCTAACACTAGAACCCTAGTGAACCCCCGAACCCCGACGCGCACCTGCATCTGCTCCGCGTACGCCGACGCAAACTCCTCCCGCACGGTGCGGCTGGGCACCACGTCAAACTCCTGCGTAAGGTAGGCGATGCGCATCTTGGCCTTGGCCTTGACAATCTCCCCGCTGTCAGCCTCAAGCGCGCCGGTGATCACCTGGAGCTGGGTGGTCTTGCCGGCACCGTTCACGCCTGGAGGGGTGGGCGGGGCGGGGGTAAGGGTGGGTGAGGGGAGGGGAGGGGATGGTTTTATGGTGATGCAGCGTGGGTGCATGAGCGGGTGGTTTGGTGCAAAGTGGGGGATGGCATGTGGTCAGGCCTGGCTACTTGTCTGTGAAAAACTGTGCTGGCGAGGTTTAGTGGCAGACAGGATGTGATTGTGGTTGTGGGTGGTGGTGCATGGGCTGTATCTGTGTATGGTTGAGAAGGTGGATTTCACGTTGTGCAGCAAGAATGAGGTGCAGTGGTAGGGGAGGTTGGGGGACTGCAACGTGCGATAGTGGGCGGCGCACGCACCAACCAGGCCCACGCGCTCGCCCTTCTTCACGTCCCAGGTGACCCCCTTGAGCACCTGCTGGTTCTTGAACGTCACACAGATCTGCACACACAGCCAGGCAGTCAACAGCTGCTGCTTGTCATAGTCTACCTCACGTAGATTCAGCACTTGGGCACACAGGCAATGGTGGGGCGAAATACTTGACACAAGGCACTTGTGGCAGTGCAGTTAGCTGGGATGTTGCTCACGTTTTCAAGCTTGATGCCAGAGCTGACGGTTGAGGCGCCAGCTTTGCCCTTCCCCTTCTTGCCCCTCTCCTCTGGAGCGCCATTCTGCACACCAATGCACACGTACAGATCTGGCTGCGATGACCCACTTGAAGGGCGCCTGTGTTTACCTCAGCATGGGACGCAATACCCAACGGTGTAGAGCGCACCAGTATGTGGTATTAAAATGCTGCTAGCAAGTACCAAAGCTACACTTTATAGGCTCCAGCTCCACCACGTACCTGCTCTCCTGCTGCCCTCACCACCTGTGCCTGTCTGCTGCCCCAGTGAAGCAAGCTGTGGCGTGCTGGTGCAGCAAAAGAGTGCCTGAGAGCAACCCTTCCAGAGAAACTGCAGCAGGAACAGTTGGCTCAGCCCAGTCTTGTTGCGACAAACAAACAGTGGTTAGCTGGTGACTAAACAGGGTACAGATACACATGAGAACCAACCGTTTCTATCGCGCCCTAAGGAGGATACACTAGTGTGCACACGGTGCAGAAAGAACACTGGGGCTACAGGACTTCAACTTCCAGTTGGGCAGTCCCTTGTTTGTGCACCCAAGTGAGGTCAAGTCCAACCTTGAGCACAATGCATGCCACAGGTGTGCCCAGTGCCATACCTGCACGTCGAGGCATGACTCCTGCTCCTGAACGCGGCTGGCTTGCGCTGTATACTGCTTTGTAGACAGCTGGTGGAGGCTACCTCTGACAACCCCACTGCAGCAGGAGCCATGGCTGCCGGCAGGGGTGTGTGCCAACCAACAAAAAAGCACCCAAAACCAGCCTCAGCACAAAACTTTAGGACGGGAGGTGGGAAGCAAGGTCACCAAGTCACTCCTGTGACCGTTATAACTTGCCCACCGTGGGGTGTGGCTGGTGTGGTGGGTTTGCAAGCCACAGATATCGTTTTCGGTGCTGTCACCGAGAGCAAACCCAGCACAGTGTTTAGTTGCTTGTCTGCAGCACCGGCTGCCACCTCGCACACTGGAGGCCTAGCGCAAAGGTTCTACGGTAGAGTATTCCTTGAAAGGGCTGCCAGTGTGGTTACAGTTTGGCCTGCTGCAACTTGTAACTTTCGAGTGGCGCCAATTATTCCTGAGCCTCCGGCGCACGTGGCAACATGATCGTCAACCGACCTACCCGTGTCATGATGGGTATACTCCCCTTCAAACCCTACCAAAACCCTTCAGGGTCCACCCTGCTGGGCAAAACCCACTGAAGGTCAAATTGCGTAATTACTGCCGAGCTCTCAAACTTGGAACATCCTTTCTTAAGAGCTACTCTTAGACGTTACATGAAAGGCCGTGTCATGATTGTTCTGACCAGTTTTGGTTTACACATGCTCGACACGCCGCGTGACGCGTCTTGCAGTAGGCACCAGGTGTGCTTCGCGCCAGCAGAAAGGGAATGAGTTCCCCCAAAAAAGGGCACACACCAAATTCGCAGCCATTGCAAGCCTCCCATGCCCCCACCATCCAGCTGGCTGTCAGAACATACGGAGTTTTGGTTGCCCATTGGATTGGTTTCTCAGCCAATATTGACAGTCAATATTGGCTGAGAGGCAATGCAGTGGGCAAACCAAACCCCGTATGATCTGACAGCCATCCATATGGGACTACACTTTTGCGTGCACTGCTGGCATTGGCTAAGGGGTGCTTGACAGTCGTTCTAGCTGGTTTTGGTGCCCTGGTGCAAGCCACCAACAGTGCCCTCCCTGATCCGCTTCCGTGCGCTGCCAATCTGTCTTTCTGATGGGGATCATTGATACCGACCTGATCCATCCATTGCACAGTACATGGGCTAGTCATCGATGGCTGGATTGGTATCCTCCTGTAGGAGGTCCACTGCCCATGGCGCCTTGGCCTCAGCCACTGCCTCAGCTCCCGCTCCTCAGCAGCAGCAAGCTCTTTATTCTTGATACCGTCGACACTGAGCCCCCTGCGTGCCAGAGAGTGGGTTGGTGATGGTGCGCGGAGGTTGGACCCTACGCGATTGCCCTGACTTGCAACCCAGGCGCCCTGATTTAGAGGGTTTCCAAGCATACCCTGCACTGCATGCGTGATGGCAACAGGATGGTGACAAACCCATGTCGTGGGATGGTGTGGCTCCCTATATATATGCATGCAAGCAAGGACTAAAATTGAAAGCGCACTACAAATGAGCACAGGCAACAGGAAAGTCCTGAATATAGTGAGCGTCTCTGGGTAGGTTGCATGATTTGACATCAGTACCAAGAGAACGCAGTGCCACTGCGATCAGTACGCATGTAGTGTTGCGCATACCTTTGTGGCTCGCTTTGCCTGCTATCCACTATCCCGGCATAATAGCGCCCCACAAACCGAACTGACTGGTGGGTCATCCTATCACTACTCCATCCAGTTATCTCAAAATCTGGCCTCAGCGGTAAGTTTATCTCCACATGCGTCCATCTGCCCCCTAGGTTAAGAAGCTGTAGATTGGGCAAGGGGGGAAGCACCAAATCTGTTGCTCCTCTGAGCAGAATTGAACGCAGCTCCGTCAGTGGTGCAAGAGCTTCTGCGGTGTAATCCATGCTGATGCCCCAAAGTTCAAGGCATGTAAGGTTTGTCAAGTGCCCTACAACTGCCACTGCATCAAGAAAATTTTCATAATCGGTCCATTGTTCTCCATCAATTGCCAGGTGACAAATGCTGGGCAAGCACCAGGGAACCTCACGAATTGGAAAGAACGAGCCATCGCAGACTGCCAGCGTCAGCGCTGTGAGACCAGGCAGGCTGCACAGCATTTCGGCGATGTCCTCCCCTCCCCGTGTATAATCCAGAGTAAGCGAGCGAAGGCTGCTCTGCTGACAAAGCTGCTCACCAAATTTGGGGGGGACAGGCGCATACCATGCCCAATACTGGTGGCCTGGCCTCCACAATGTGAGGCATTCCAAGGCTGGCAGTTGGGGTACCGGCAGCCACACAGTACGCAGGTTATACATGGTTCCCAGTGACAGCCACAACTCCAGGCTGGTGAGGCGGCTGAGCGCTGCCAGGTGGCGGCTGCATGTGTCAAGAACCTCGTCTGCGACAGCAGATAGGGTGCCTGGGCGGGCGCGGAGCTCCAGATGGGAGAGGGAGGTGAGGCGCGCCAGCTGCGCAAAGACGCTGACCCAGGCTGGGGTGTTGAGGTCATGTATGCACAGCGACTGCAGGCGCTGGGGGTTGGCAGAAGAGAACAGGGCGGTCATCATCCCCTTGCCCACTTGATCCAGCACTGTCAGGCTGCAGGAGAAGCACATGGTTCAGAAATATAAAAGAGAAATCCATTTACAATTACAGGAAAAAAAGTAATGAAGAAATTATCTGTTCGAAAAAAGAAGTACAGATAATCATTTCAGATAACTATAATTCTGAATAGGGGGGCGCCCATTAGGTTGGAGAAGATACAGCGTGGGAACGATCCAGCCTGGAGGCTGTTTGTTCCCCCATGTTTTCATACCTGCGTGTAAAGCGCAGGTGTGGCGCCACCCAGCGCATTGAGCCTGCCCTCCATGTGATGTCCTCACTGATCAGGTGGGAGGCGGTGGCCACTCGGTGCCATTGCTTGCACACAAGCAGGGCCTGTGGCCTATCGCCAGGGGGGTTGAGGGAGAGGATGAGGGCAAGGATCGCGTCAGGCAGGTGGTTGATGGAGATTGCTGGCGGGGTGGAGACAGTGGTGGGGCTCGTGACCCTAGGACTCTTTCTGGGCACCCTCGCCGTGGTGGGCCTGGCAGCCTGGGCTCCCACACGCTTATCCTGGCCACAGCTTGGCTTGGCCATTGTTGGGCCTGCACAGGTGGGACTTGAGTGTGGGTGCTGAGGCTCCGACAGGCTGTGAGGTACTAGCTCGCAGAATTCCCAATGGAGCCTGCACTGCTGAGCATCACAGGCGGGTTGCGTACTGGTAGTACCTGCAGGACATGCCACTTTCGATTGTGATAATCGTAGGGGTTGAGTACATTATGTTGACCATTATTGTAGGAGCAGGGGTAGTGATTCACAGCAGGTAAAAGTGTGTATGCAGGCATGAAAGGAGGGCTACCTGGTGCCATAATCTCGAGCTGGACTGCAATAATATTGGTAGCAACAAAGCATCTGCATGCCACGGCCTAAGCTTTTAATCAATGCTTCTTCATGTTATATACTTGCGTGACAGGCTGCGTCACAGTGGTGGTGTGGTGCAACGCTCGCTCGCTGACAGCGCTTTCCCACATTGTGTCAAGCTGGTGGCGGATCGGCAGCAGCAGGTGCGGGTGCAGGTGCAGGTGCATGCATGTGGCAACAACTTCCTGAGGACCAGACTGCAGTTGAAACTGGCCCATATATGCCGATAATTTCGTATGTAATAAACGACTGTGTGCACAATGCCTCCTAGAAATGAATAAATAAATAACTACGCTCCTGATCTCAAGAACAAGGGCGTTGGTTGAGGAAGAGACAGAGTGAGAGAGAGCCAGCCTCGGAGGCTGGTCATTCCCTCACGTGTCCCTACC
>JAULBX010025509.1:0-59605 GCA_032358255.1 Heterotrichella gracilis | reverse complement strand
CCCGGTGGCCGCGCACACATACGCGCGCCCACATATGCGGGGATCCCTGGCTCCCATCCGCCCCTCGCCCCTCCCACAGCCACCCCACTCCTCCCGCCACCGCTCCCGCCGCCTCCTCGTGCGCTCCGCCGCCTCTCCCGACCCGCCGGTTACCCTGCCAAGGGGTGTGAGGATCGAGCGGGTGGTTTGGAAGTCGCTGGACGTGGGGGCGTGGCTGGCATCGGTAGGCGCAGCGGTGGCGTTTGTAGTCACCCAGGAGATCGTCCTCGTCAGCTTACCTGTGGTTCTCCCCCTGGTGGCGCTCTTTGCCGGGGCGCAGGTGGAGAGGGTACAGCAAAAGGTGGGGCCCGCCCCACTCAATTGGTGGTCATGCACTGCACTGCCCATATTACTCTATGCACAGCCCAAACAACCGCCTGACTGACTACAAACCACACTATTGCATCCTAAATTATTCCCTTTCCAACCGTTCCCCACACGTCCTACTTGTGCCACACAGAGGTGGCCGAAAACCCCAGGACCCTAAGTAAACCCTGCACAAGGTACACTCTGGGCCTCCACAAGCCTGATGCTGGAAGTCCAGCATTTAAAACCCTAAGACCCAGGTGGATACCCTGCAGGTGCTGCAGCAGACCCCCATCAAAAACCCTGCCCCAAGACCATAAAACCCTAAAGGAAACCCTGCACCTGTAGGTGGCGCGCCTGGAGGCCCTGCAGCAAAGCAACGTGGCGGTGGCAGCACTTGAATCGGAGGTGCTGAGTGCAATCAAGGAGGGGCTGACGGAAATTCGGCGGGACGTTCGGGCTTCGTCCCTTCCCGGGGACCAGCTCAGGGCGATTGAAGCAAAGCTGGGGGCGATGGAGGGGTCAGTGCTTTCTGCAGGTGGGTGGGGACAAAGAAAACTTTAGGGGAGGGAACAGGGAATGCTCTTGAGTAGGGGACAGGTGCAATTGTAGGGCAGGGAATAGGATAAAGCCCAAAGTGTGGATGGGGGATGCGCGCCTCCTCCTTTCCCGGGGACCAGCTCAAGGGGGTTGAAGCAAAGATGGGGGCGATGGAGGCGGGTCAACACTAGAGCATGGACCAGGGAATCATCCAGTGCAGGGATCAGGGCAAATTTTCCACCAGGGAATATTGCACATCCCGGAGTATTGTGATTAGCAGCTCCTCTCTTGTTGATGTTATGCACTGCCCACCTTGCAACCTCCCCCCAACCCCCCCCCTTGTCACCACACCACCCACTCCACAGGGCGCGCGGCGCGCGAGGCAGCCAAAGACATCTCAGCCAGTGCTGGGCGGATCATCAGTGAGACCGGGGTGCGGGTGGATGGGGCTGCGTCCCTCCTGCACCAGGATTTCAGGCGGGACCTGGCGGAAAGCTCTGCCGCAGCTGCCGCCAGGCTGGATGGGCGCCTCAAGGTAGGGGTTTGGGTGGGGATTTGGGTGAGGGTTTTTGATGAGGGCGGCTCAGGTTAGGTAGGGTTAGGGTGGGGGTTTCATGAGTTGCTGGGGTGAGTGTGTGGGCTAGGGGTAAGCGTTTGGAGGCGGGTGGCTAGTTTTGTGGATGAAGCGCCAGGACCGAAGAGTGTTAACGAGGGTTTTACCTCTGGTGATGAGGCGCCAAGTGTGGTAGAGCACTAGGGCAACAAAGGTGGCGATTTGGAGCAGACAAATTCTACATCAAGGGTTTTCCTTTATGTCTCACAGGCCCTAGAGGAGGGCCCTGCATTAAGGATCTTCCTGTATTCCAACACCCTAGTTTAAGGGTAACTTCCATCCCGCAGGCCCTAGATGAGGGCCTCCAATCCCTTGAGGAGGGCCAGAGCACCATCATTCGTGATATGTCATCAAGCATGCTGTCAGCACTGGATCAGATGGAGGTGTCGCTAGCCGAAACCATCAGGTGCGCAGAACCCCGAAACCCTAAGATCCCGTCATGAGCACCACAGACACCTTGCCATACTCTTGTCCTGGCACCAATTGATCCTTTATCAGGACCACAATTTATGTGCTTGTTGTTGCCACTGGTGGGACACCTTCCGAGCCATTGACCCCGTCCGGCGCCTGCCCCAGGAATGGCCGCCGCCCTCCCCGCCACCGATTTCCCATTGATCCACCTGGCTCTATTATTGGCAAACCACCCTACATTGCGTACTCCATGCGCACCATTTTAGTCCCGTTGCCGAGATGATGCAATGTAGGAGAGAGCAATTTCATGGTTTTCCCCCTTGCCACAGGTCGGATACCTTCCGAGCCATGGACCCCGTGCGGCGCCTGCCCCAGGTGGTTGCGGCTGCCCTCCCCGTCACCGATGTCACCCCCCTGCAACCCCAGGAGCAGACCCTGGCGCTGGTCAACCAACAGGTAGGAAAACACCCAAACCCTAAAAATTGCACCGTGAAAACCCAACCCAAGGCACTCAGCTTCCAGTAATGATGTCCCCCGGGGCCCTCCCGCCCAGGAGCAGACCCTCGCGTTGGTTAAACAACAGGCAAAAAAACCTAAAACCCTGATCATCAAAGCCTACATCCTGACCTTGCTGGCTGTTGTTGCGGAGAGGACACTCATGCAGCCAGGTGAGCAGATTGGGTGAACGAAAGGTGAACAATTTAATAGGGCCTGTTCACCATTGCCTATATACCCCCCACCTAGGTGGTCGACATGCAGGACAGATTCCGCGAGATTTTGACCCAAGTGGTGAAATTTACCAGGGCCTTTTTACCATTGCCTATTTACCCCCCCTCCCCCCCCCCCCCCAGGTGGTCGACATGCAGGACAGGTTCCACGAAATCTTGGCCCAAGAGGTGAAATTGGCTGCCCAGAAGATTGTGGATGCACAGCTGAAGGCCCTCCAGACCTTTGCCATGGAGCCCGTCACCATCGCCCCGGAGCAGTGGTCTGCCCTGGGGAAGAGGCTGCTGGTGCTGGAAGACACAGTCACGGTAAGGGTTTGGGTTTAATCTAGGGGAAAGGCAGGGGTTTTCTTATTAGGGACTGTAAACAGTGTTGATGCCCAGCGGAAAGCCCTTCAGACTTTCGCCATTGAGCCTGCCGCTACCTTAGCATTGGGATCAGGGTTGGTGAGGGTCCCTGAAAGTGCTGGCATGACAAGGGTTGTGTCGGGGCACTGTAGGAAATCCAGCCAACTTCACACATGTCTACCCTCCATCGCATCCCTCTGCAGGAGCTTGTAACATCCCGTTCCCCTCAGCACCTGAACCCTTAACCGTAAATACTCTTAAGCCAATAATTCAGCGCATTTTGCACAATCCCAAATGCTTACCCCTTACCCTGCGTCCCCTTTGCAGGAATTGAGGGACACCCTTTCCTCCCAGCCCTTGGCCAGCCCCGCGGATGACGTCATAGGGGGCCAATTAGCCAGGCTCAGTGACCAGCTGGCGGAATTTGCAATCCCGAGCTCAGGGGGGGACAGGGAAGGGGAGGCGCAGGGGACGGCGCTGGATATTGAGGAGGCGGTGGGCAAGGCGGTGGCACCTCTGCAGGTAGGTGTGGGGGTGGCGGGTGTTGGGGTGCCAGTGGAGGTGGAATGTGAGTGGAGGTGGGGTGGGGGTGTATCAAGGGGGGCTTGGTGCAGGCAATGGTGGTCAAGGGGATGGCGCCAAATCAGGTGGGGTGGGGGTGGAAGGGGCGGTGGGCATGGCGGTGGCACCTCTGCAGGTAGGGGTGATGGGGGGGGAGAGTGGATGGGGGATGGGGTGGGTACCGCAGGGACTGTGGTGGTGATAGCCGTGGTGGTGAATGCATATCCCCACATTAAGTTAGGACAATCCCCTGAGAAAGACAGGAATTTGAGAGACCACTGTGTTAACCCTACAGCTTGAACATTACAGTGTGTGCTTTGCCTCGATGCAGGCGGCTGTGGAGGACCTGCAGGATATTGTCGCAGCGGGTGGGGAGCGGGGCCAAGATTCCGATACGATTAGGGATTCGGAGCAAGTTTTGACCAAGATTTCACATATAGAGGACATGGTGCAGGTAGGCCCTAAACCCTAAACTTAGTTAGTTAATTACATGCAGCAAAGGAAAGAGCTGCGTGGCGCCGCATTTGCAAGACCGACTGCTAATCTGGCTGTATTGCTGGAATGCATGTAACTAACTATTCCAGCAATGCAGCCAGATTAGCAGGCAGTCTTGCACATGCGGCGCCACCCAGCTCCTCCTTGGCACTGTTTGAACCATCTATTGATCCCACGGGACTTGAGGTCCTGCTGGAGTAGCCCACGTGGCCCTTGGCTTACCTACCCCCTTTGCCCACTAAACTACTTTCTTGTAAATAACTTTCATGCAAATGCATGCGCATGTAATTAAAAGTGTATGCTTGCGAGCTTGTCTTGACCTTGGTAAGGTGGATTATAAATCTATTGCCGACCCTACTGGTACAGAGGTGAACCCTATTGCTCATCCTACCGTGGTGTGCTCCCCTGGCTAGGGTTTGAGCGAGCAGGTGGCTGACCACGAAAAACCCTCCGCTGGGGTTTCCGACCACCTCATCGAGGAGCTCCAGCCCATGCTCAGCGCCATGCAGGAGGTGACAGGTGCGGGCAGTAAAACCCTGGGAAAACCCTAGTACAAACCCCCTAGCTCCCTAGCTTGTCATCACCCTAGATTGTCATCATTTTCTGCAAGTACTTTGCACGGTGGACACTTCCCTGGAGCCTATTTCTCCCCCGTGGGGCACTTCAGAGTAGAATGTCTGTGCCCCGACATGTATGGGAGCTTCCCCCACACAAACCTCCCACTGGCCCCGGCCCCTGTGTGCAGGCAAGCTGGACGCCTATGCCCTTGCCTCCACCACCACCCCTGATGGGGATCCCAGCCAGGCGGCAGCGCTCAATCTTGCCAAGCTGCTGTCGACACTGGAGGACGCTACCACGGCGTTCACGGTATGTGCTTGTTTATAGGGATGCTATTAACAAATTGGAGATATAGGGATGCAATCATCAAGTCCACCCCTGGGTTTTGGAAGATCAGCTGGCAGCTTGTGTGATTTTGCTTGGTTCAATGCCGTGAAATGACGCTACCTTACCCCCACCACACCCCAATTCCTTACCAAGTGGCAATTACCATCAAGATCTCATATTTTGATAGTATATTATTACAGAAAGCTTTAGAAATTTTGAGACAGTCAAGAGGGCCAACCCGGGCGCATTGTTGAATGTATATCACAAATTACTAGACCTTTGTTAAATATATTAACAAGATTTTATGTTATAATTTGCGAAGGATGTGTCCCACAAGATTGATGTGCTGATGGCCACCATGGCGGACCCCCCTGCCACCGTGCGCCAGGTGGCAAGGGGGGGAGAGGAGGGGGGGCCGGTGCCTGGGGAGACCAAAGAGCAGGCATACCAGCGCATGCTGGTGCGACACCCTAAACCCCAACCCCCAAAATTTCAACCTAAGCCTGCTGTCCATGTCTGCATGCTTGCTGCTTAGGGTGTCAGGTTTAGGGTTTATTTCAGCCTGGACTGGTATCGAGCCTCGATAGACCCAGTATGAGTAACGTTAGGTTCTTTTTGTAGAGCATTTGACCTGGAAAATTGCATCTATAAGATAAGAGCCCTTGCTTTTAACGATGTTGTCAATTGCTACACACCCACCATTGCCCCTCCACCTCCACAATTCCGCCATCGTCACTCCTCTCGCCACTGCTCTCCTCCCTTGCTGTCCACGCCAACCCTTAACATAACCCTAAACCCTAAGACATTGCTCCTCTCACCTGGCATTTCCTTAGGACTTCCTGGTTTCTGTGAACGAGGACGAGCAGCGCTTCTCCGAAAAAGTGATGGGCCGCCCCCTGCTCAGCGACCTCCCCAGACTCCCCGAATCTTTTGGCCCCCTTGAGGCCTCCAAATGGAGCCAGGGGGTGCCAGGGGGTGAAATCAAGGACCCCGTGGTGCAAGGGGAGGTCATGATGGCGGCCGCCCTGGCGGAGTATGGCGGAGAGGGCGAGGAGGAGGATGCAATAGGTGCGCATGGAGTGTGGCGGCGGAGGTCGCTGAAGTGGGATTGAATATAGGTTGTGGCGCTTCGTACAGGCTGTGCAGACACCCTCTTATGTGGCAGCAAAGGGAAACTGAACCCTCGCAAAGCATGTTGATACCGGGTGGCTCCTGCACATTCCCTCCCCTTCCGTTACATCTCCCCCCTTCAGCCCCCTCCAAGCAGGCACAGGCATCAGCCGGGGTACACATTTACCCCTCATCTCAATTCCTTGACCCCTGCTCCCTCAGACGCAGGCGCCAGCCAACCGCAGGCCGCCACGTCATCAGACGGGGTGGCATGGAGCGGCGTGGATGCGGCCACCAACGGCAACGTGGCAGAGCAGGGCGAGCCCTCAGATTTGAGCGATGGCCAGGTGGCGCAGCTGGGTGAGCTGCTTGACAAGGGGGTGGAGCTGATGCGCATGGGCAGGCAGGAGTCGAAAAAGTGAGTTGCCACCCTCCTGCACCACCACCCCGCGTTGTGTCAATCCCCGCGCCAACCAGAGTTGAAAATGGAAACTTTGCCAGTTTTGTGTAGTTAACTGAAAGGAACTGCCATCCAAACAGTAAAAATATGAAGTATACAGGGGCGAGGCCCTGAGGACCTCAGAGCGCCTGCTCATGACGCTGGAGCAGGCCTTAAGCTGGTAGCCCAATTAGGTCCATAGGATATCCACGCTAGATTTATATTGCTTGTATCCAGGTCAATTGCACTGCACGCTAAAACCCTCCCGCGCCACCACCCCGCGCACACCCAAATCGTTCCCAATCCCAATCCCAATCCCTGGCAAACAGGAGCGAATCCCTGGGAACCGTCGAGCGCCTGCTCACTGAAGCCGAAGAGTGCTTCGAGCTGGCTGCCCGGCTGGACCCTAATGACATTTAATAATGTTATAATCTCCTGTGTTGGATCCCTGGATCAACAGTAACACTTCACACTTCAACCTTCCCGCACCCCCCCCCCGCCCATTCACACCCTCATTTTTGCAATCCCCGTGCCACAGGGGTGAATCCCTGGGGACCGCCGAGCGCCTGCTCACCGAGGCCGAAGAGTGCTTCGAGCTGGCTGCCCGGCTGGACCCTAACGACATCCAAGCCCATGGCAACTGGGGCAATGCGCTGCTGGCGCACGGCATGCTGAAGAAAAGGGAGATGGATTTGCTGCAGAGCCTGCCACGTGGCAGCGATGCTGGTGACGTGGCGGCTGTGGAGATGTCTGAGCAGCAGCTGCTGGTAGAGGCGCAGGAGCTCCTGATCGTGGCAGGTGGGAGGGAAACCCTAAACCCTATGAGAAACCCTATGAGAAACCCCTAGTGGAAACCCTTGGGGTGGTGTCCAGCTGGGTATGCTCCAGAGCCTGCCATGTGGCGCTGATGCTGGTGATGTGGCGGCTGTGGAGATGTCGGAGCAGCAGCTCTTGCAGGTGGCGCAGCAGCTGCTGATAGTGGCAGGGAAAACCCTAGCCCATCACTTGAGCCCTGAACCATTCCCAATCCCCGTTCACTACCAAACCTCCTCCTCCACACGCATGCTGACCACCCCCAAACCCTGAACCCTAACCCGCCCCAAACCCCACGCCCGACAGGCCGCAAGTTTCGGCGGGTGCTGGAAATCGACTCGACCGACGCGCGCGCCCTGCACCATTGGGGCAAGGCCCTGTGCCTGCGGGGGGACCTCGAGATCAATGCGGAAGCTGCCGAGAGGCTGTACGAAGCCGCCTGCCAGAAGTTTGAGGCTGCGCTGGAGCGCCAGCCGGGCATGATCCCCGCGCTGCGCGGCCTGGGACTGGCCATGCGGAGCTGGGGATTCTGCAAAAGCACGGACGACCCCGAGGGGCTGGGCCTGCTGCAGGTAAATCCCGGGGGTTGGGTACAAGGGTCGGAGGCATAACAGCCAGATTAGCAAGCAGCCTTGCACCTCCGGCGTCAATGGACATCAGTCCTGGCACTGTTACGCCGTTGCTTAATATCAAGCAATATAAGATGCTGTAATCCGCAAAGTATTTATATAATGCCCCTATTTCTGTATTTAAAACCATCCCACGCCATCCACGCACCCGCCACCCCCATCGTGCAGGATGCTGCCACTCGCCCGGTTTGATTCCAGCAAAACTGGGCAGCGCGACAAAGGTGGTTGCGCGATGGACTTCCCCTCTCCCCCTCCCTCTGATGGACAAAGCTAGTCAGCTTCCCCTCCCCCCTTGCCTGCAGGATGCTGCCAGTTGTCAGGAGGAGGTGCTCCACTCCCAACCAGCCACTCCTTTTATCTCGCTGTAAAGAAATCATCACCTTCCCCCCTTGCCTGCAGGATGCTGCCAGTTGTCTGGAGGAGGTGCTCCACTCGCAGCCCAGCGATGTTGATGCACAGGAGGCGCTGACAGACTGCCAGGAGGAGTTGAAGCGCATGGGCGCGCCGGTCCAATGAAAACCTATATCCATGGATTTCATGGTGCTTTGGACTGACTGCAGAGGTTCCCCTGGTAAGTGCTCAAGAGGATGGGCGCGCCGGTGCAGTGAAAATCCCTAGACAGGGGGTTTGGGTGATTCAAAGTGGCAGCGCAAGTTGGGGCGTGCTGGGTCTGTGAAAATCCTCAGAACAATCCTAGGAGAAGGGTTAACTAAATCAGGGTTGCTTTAGACGGACTGCCAGTCTGGGAAATTTGTCTCGAGGGATAGGCGCGCCGGTGCAGGCGTTGTGGAAATCTGGGTGATCTGGGCACCAGCCCAGTGATGACCATGCTCAAGGAGTTTACCAATGTTTGCAGGAGGGACTTGATAGCAAAATTGCTGTATGATATAGCATTTATTATGTACATGTTGAAGGGCCAACCATTGTGGAAGTTTACATATGGGCTAAGGGGGTGCACCAAATACTCCCGCAGCAGGTTGATCAGTTGATTACACGACATTAATGGCAGACTATGGCGTCACACATGCATGTTTTCAACCTCATTCGGCAACACTGGTAGTGTGGGGTTTGCTCAGTGTGTCGCAAGTTGCAGGGCGCACTGGTAGAGGACTGTAGCATACAGTGTAGAGCCCCTAGGCGTTACGCACAGCCCTGGGTCAAACTGACACTGTCGTTAGCTATGTTTGTTCAATATTTAAAGCACTTTTAGCCTGTTGTGGTTGTGGCCCAGATGACCTGATTGCAGTTTTTGCTAGCTGTACGCCTCCGTTGGCAGAGATTTAATATTGGCTTGGTGTGAACAGCGCAGCGCCTCCTGGCTTGCGCTTGTGGTCCTAAAATGAGCATTGCAATCTTGAGCGACTGCTGGAGTGCATTCTAAATAGAAAATTAAATAGAATTGTCTGGCAATACATACTATGACACTGGATGAGTCCCCTGGCCTGCTTGATGGCAAACTTTGAGGTTGACCAACCCCCAAATTGGTGCCATTGAATGGCATTCAGTGGCACCAGTACCACGCCTGCTTCAAGCAAGGTGCATGCCAATGCTCACCGTGGCAAAAGTTAACCGATTTAATCAGTGCGCACTTCTCAGAGCGTCACCTTTCCAAGGATCGCCTTTGTGGTGAAGGTGACATTTGAACTCAATTGAATGGCTTGGTCACAGTGAAACTGATTTCCCAGCGTTGGATGTGGCAAAACCCGGTTACAGTAAGACATTTTTTCCACCGCTATTGTCTTTCATGCGTGGGATGCTTGGCTCACAGTATCTGGAAACCAACTCCAAATCAGCATCACAAGCTCTAGACTAATGCAGCAAAATCAACACGCACAGGGCGCCATGAAAGAAGGCGTCTAATGTCCCGACAACAGTAACATACAAGGGGGAACTGTTCAGATAAGTAACAAATTAACAATCAGGTATACAGACTGTTACCTAACTGACAAACAGATATGAATGAGGCACTACGTGCATACACAGTGTGCCTCAGGTAACAGTCTGTGTACCTGATTGCAAT
The DNA here is from genome assembly GCA_032358255.1 of Heterotrichella gracilis. Taxonomy (NCBI): domain Eukaryota; class Xanthophyceae; order Tribonematales; family Xanthonemataceae; genus Heterotrichella; species Heterotrichella gracilis. The sequence continues at coordinate 49,671 of JAULBX010025509.1, read as the reverse complement.
TTGTGGAGTCCAGTTATTTGGCAGCCCTTGACGATTGCTCATCCCCAGCTCCTCGTTGCAAGCACCTCCAAGGTGCACCCAGCAAGTCAACTACAGTAGTAGCTACCGCCCAACCCTCACCCATACTCCCAACGCCTGTTGCTGGAGCCCTGGCAGCGTCAAGCCCTCCTCCCCGCTTCCATCACAGCTGGCTGTTGGCTGCGGCTGAAACCCTACTCAAAACCCTAATGAAAGGCTTCAGCCTTTGTCGAAAACCCCCCATAGCCACACGAAAGAGCGGGTTCAGGATCGGCCCAGACATCAGCGCATGTTGTCTGACCCTCCAGACCCGGCCTGGCCCTGATGCCCATAGCTAATTCCCATGCTGACGGCTTGGCTGTAACTCATTTCCGTCGACAAGAGTGAACGGAAGCTGATTTAGGCAAGCCTGTCAGCATGGAGATTAGCCAGGGGGACCCGGGCCAGGCTGGGTCTGGAGGGTCAGACAACATGGGCTGACGTTTGGCCTAACCACTGAACCCGCTCTCTTGTGTCACACCAGCGGCAACAGGCAGAAAATGAGACTCTTCTCTGGAACAGGCAAAAAACTGCCTGCTGTGGCCGCTCCATATTGCACGGCCAACTCGGTGAACACCTGCAAAGAGAACCGAGCCAGCAGGTTGATAGCAAATACGTGTGCACACACACGTTATGCATGATGACTGACAGTAAAAAGCTGTAAGGAAGGGAGGCACGCGTACGCATGGGAGTGCGCGTAAGCGTTGCGGCAGGCTTTCATCATTATTCTGTTATTCTGTTATTCAAACAAGCCAGCCATGCCCCAGTGTGGGCAAACACCTCCAAGGTGCATCCAGCAAGTCAGCTACACCCGCCCCACCCTCCCACCTTACACGCCTGCTGCTGGAGTCCTGCTGGGCAGCGCCAAGCCCTCCTCCCCGCTTTCCGTCACACTTGGGAGGGGGTTGTGGCTCCTCAAAACATTTGTTGAAGGCTTCAACCTCCGCCCCTTGGCCCTGGTAGGGCCACACAAAAGAGTGGGTTCAGTGGTAGGCCCAAACGTCAGCCCATGTTGGCTGACATTCCAGACCCAGCCGGCCCGGGGACCCTTGGCTTATGCTCATGGAGACTGCTTACCTGTTTTCCACACTTGTGACCCTCCCCGAGAGCGCCGCAATGTCAGTCCCGATGGTCCAGATGTCGCTCTTGATGGACAGCAGCTCCTGCCATACAAGCTCCAGGGTGATGACTTGTGGTGGTGCTGCAGCTGCGTGAGAGAGCAGGGTTGCTGAGCAACGGTGTGTGGCCAGGTTGTTGGCAGCCCAGGTTCTCTAGTGAAACAGCTTACAGGTGAGCCAGGTGCAACCGTAATCAAAGCACGCGTGTTTCGTGACCCAAAGGGGCAGCTGTCACCACAGCGTGCTAAAAAGACTAAAACAGTAGACAGTTCCCAGTTCAACCTGTGAACCTTTCCACTATAAAACACTGAATGCAAAGTGGTGAAAAGCCTGTGATATTGGGTGAGGACTTGGCCACCAGTACATGGTGCCCAATTCAAGATGAAGCCGCGTCTGCAGTGTCAAACACTGTGTTCACACCGCTTTGCAAAGCGGTGAAAATAGCCTGCTGTTTCGGGTAAGGACTTGGCTCCAGTGGTGTCACGTGCACGTACCAGCCGTTAGCATGGCTTGCAGCACAGCTGGTGCTGTCAGGTCCTGGGCAGCAAATCCTGCCCAATCCTGCTCCCCCAGTCGGGGGTACAGTGCGTTGCGTTCTTCAGCAGGACGGTCCAGAATGAGTCGCCCTGCAGCTCGCGCAAGCTGGGTTGCCATGTTGCAAATGCACAGTGAGATCTGCTGCAAACATGTCTTTGAAGGAAAGTGGCGCAACAGTGCAAATTTCAAACGGTGGAGTGATCGTATCCATTGCTTTTCAGTGTGTAATAGTCGTATAAGATCCTATATATGTCATATAAAACTGTGAACATAATGCATGCATGCATGTACGCAACCTGGTTTGACCGCGCCCACCTCCCAACGTTTCACCCACGCTTGTCACAACACGGAAGGAGTTTGCACAGCTGCGTGTCGGCACCGGGTGACTGTGGGTGGCTCACTCCTCGCCAAGGGCATCGGCACTGTCCAGCCAGGTGGGTGGGTGCCTGGCAGTGCCCACCGTCACCCACGACAGCCACAGCCACGCACCACTGCACTGGGCCAGTGGTGGCACCAGCACGACGTTCCCACTCTCGACCGGCGCCTGTATCCTCAGCCTTCAACCCTACCCACAACCCACCCCTCTCCCCCACTGGGTCCCCCACCCCACACACAGTGTAGTACTAGCACCACACCCGACAGGTTTGCAAAACGTGGGGGGGTGTTTGAGCAGGCACAAGTAGGAAGCTGGCAGCAAACGTCACGTGATGTCATAGCGCAGGACAGACTGGGGTCACTGCCTTGCCAGGTGCATGGGACCACGCACTCCAGTAAAGGGTACTGTAGTCATGGCTACCACACTTCAAGTGGCAGTCCTGGCAGGAATAAAACAAACAAAGCAGAGTTACAGTGTGTGAGTACACCGCTTGTATGGGAGACTGTATGCGCCAAGCTGCGCATTTTTCCGAACGTACTGCGACGGCCAGGCAGGGTGCATGAACACCTAAAGAATATTGTTTGCTAAAATGTAGCGGCCACCAGCACAGCTGGGTAAACCTTGATAAGCGCGGTGGTGAGGCTTTCACGTAATAGAATGAAGTCCACTTGGTGCTTGCAACAAAACCAATAACTTCCTAAGAAATTTCCTATTGCGCTGCGACTAGTGTGCACCTATGCATAAGCTGGCCCCATCACAAAATGATCAATCCACGATAGCATTGGGTAACATATGGAGCGCAACGTGCTTGTATAAATGGCAGTGTGTAAAGCAATGTGTAGTGGCCTGTGAAAAAGCCTTTTCAACCCCCTCTTTTTCGAATGTGCACAGAGGGTGCCTACAAACGCAGGGGCAGCATGGCAGAGTTGTATTGGATCGAAACCCTAAACCCTAAAGACTCTATGAGCGTCGCATGTGGGTGAACGTGGTAGTAGGGTAGACAGTGGTGCACAAAAGTAGCTGGAAAATCCACTGAAACATAACAGATGGTTGTACAGAGTAGGAGGTAGTGGGTTCACCCTAAACCAGGGCAATACCCAGAGGCTATCATTCTTCTTCACCCGCACCAAACCACACCCGATGGAAAACCCTCGTGCACGCCCCGTGCCCCCATCATTCCACCATATGGTCTAGCATGGCCTGGTGCAGCTGTGGACCGAACCCACCACCGCTAGTGCATCCTGAACTTGGGCGACACCACCTTCAGCTTGGGGGCCACCGCAAAGGTGTCCCGCAGCTTCAGCGCCAGCTGGCGCGCTACCGTGGACGCAGCGTCTGCGCTGGCCACCATGGCATCGGCGATGGCCTCCTGGGTGCCGGGCTCCTCGGAGTGCGCCACTTGCTGCGGGATGAGTGGATACACCCGGTCCGAGTCGGAGGCCAGGTAGTGGAAGTCTGGGCTCTTGAGGTAGGCCCTGGCTGCCTGGAGAGGGGAAGGGGCAAGGGGGAAAAGGGGTGTCAAGCAGGGGGGCAAGGAGGGCTGCTGTGTTAAGGTAGCGGTAGCGTGTGCCCGCCCGGGAGTTGCCCATGGTTTTCGGACTGCGGCGGGCTTTTCATCATTATTCTGTTATTCTGGTAGCGTGTGCGAGGGTGGGGACGGATCCTACACAGTTACCCAGGATGCCAACTCCAGGGTTGCCAAGTTAGGGGTAGGGGTGAAGAGTAATTTGGGGTTTAGAGGGCACTTTGCATGGCACAGATCAGGGAGACTGGCAAGGCGCAGGCTGTGTAGGTTCGGTGTTTAAGGTTTGGGGGTAACAGGTAAGGTGTTAGGATGCTGGCTGTACTTCAGGCATAGGGACCTTGTAGGCAGGGTGTTAAAAAATTTAAAAATATTTTGAAAGTGGACCTGCGTGCGGGGAGGGGCGGGCTTTTCATCATTCATTCTGTTTTACTATCCTTGGGTGGACATGGTGTTGTTTACAGGTGCATGTCAACATGACTGCATTGGTGCAAAGCATGCAATGACTGTGTCTCAATGCATGCTTGGCGTGTAGATTTGAACATGTTGAGCTTTTAGTGCAAAATTAGACAGTGCAGCTACATCAGCTGCAATCAAAGACATATAGCTGAGTTAGTAGCTGATTGCGCAGGGTTAGTAAGGAGACCTATACGTTGCCAGGCCAGTCCTAGTCAACCATGTCATCTGGCATGGCGTTGCGTATCATGAGTAAGCTGTGGAGTTCAGGGTAATGGCATAGGGTTTCTGGGTGGCGAGGCTCTGTAGATAATAGGGTTCTACGTGCAGATAAAGATTTGAATTTGAATGTGGTGGGAGGTTGGGATTGGGGTCTCATGAAGACAACATTTCACACTGGTGAGTAGGGTTCAGAATTTGTCAGCCGCTGAGCTGGGTGGTCAGGTTTTGCAGTGCCTAGTAAGTACTGCCTGTGAAAGGTAGGCTTGAAATTTGGTATAATTTAAAGTACTAGCAACTTTCCCAGATGTACATGTGCAGCTCAATGACGTACAGAAGATGCACACATGTATGGCACAGCGCCAGTTATTTACGCGTGTACATCGGAAGGCTTTGTACAAGTATTTTTCGAACGAATGGACCCTTCAAGCAAAATCTGTAACTGTTGCTGCATCCCTGCCACCTCGCTCTATGCCATCTACTCTGCCCTGATACCCTAAACCGTATCCAGTGGGACACTACTGTATTCCCACCGCTAGTGCCATTGCTGCAAATTAAACGGTCCCATTCTGCCGTCCCGCCCAGCATGCCCCGTCGCCAGTGTGGTGCTGGGCGGGATTAAGGTTTTGCAGCAGGTAGAGAACACACACCCCCGTATGCACTAACCGTCACCCACATCCGATCAGGTCACCCCCAATATCAGCAGGTTGTGTTTCCTAGATCCTAAAACCCTAAACCACGTCTCCCCAATCTGGCCACCCGTTGCATGCCTTTCCAAAGTGCCTGTCTGTGCAAATGATGTTTTCGCGCAGGTGGGATGCATGAGCGCAAAGGCGCTGGCTGCCCCTGCTTAGGTGCCTTGGACAGGTCACCCAGAGCAACAACTGGCGCATTGAACAGCATGCTCTATATGCTGTTCAAGGCAAATGCTGCTGTTGGGGTCCCGTGAATAGCAGGCTGTGTTCCAACACCCTAAACCCGAACCCGCATCCAACCGCCCGCCCCTCAGCCACGCGTGCACACCTGCGCTAGTGCGTGTCTGTGCATGTGATGGCTGCTTTGCTGCAGGTTGAGGGCACGTACGCGCACGCCCCTGCCGCATCCCCCTTGAGCCCTTTAAGCGAATCACCCTTGGAGCCTCTCCCCTAAATAACCTAGACCATACACACGCAGCTGTACACCCCGTCTGTCAATACCCCTATGCATACCTGTGCCAGGTGCCCGTCTGTGTATGTGGTGGGCGATTTGCTGCAGGTGGAGCGCACATATGCGCAGGCGCTGGGCGCTCCCCGCTTGGGTGCATCATATAGGTCACCCTCAGAGTCCAAAAGGCTGTGCCCCGTGATCCTGACCATGTGCTTGCCATGAGCTATGTGAAAGGTGCCTGCAGAAAGAGAGGGTATTGAGGGTGGGTGGGGTGGGTGCGGCGCGTGGGAGAGGGGCATTCAGTGGCGTAGTGGCGCAATAAATGGTGTGGGGTGGAGCAATGGTGGGACGGATAGTCCAATAAGGTTGGAGGTTTGGTTAGGGGTTTGCAGAAACACAATGTAGCACACATGCACAAGTGGGCTGTGCGTTCTGGGCTGCAGTTGCCATGCTGTCTATTCACCTACACTCCCATTCACAACACTGACAGTGACCAAAGAAAGCCTGAGACTGAGACGCCCACCATCTAGTGCTTCAATACAGTGCAAACTGGTGGGCACTGCGGCCCTCAACAAGGAGACCTGGCAGGTGTCGGCGTTACTAACCCCCCTAGGAAAGCGGGAAAAACATCGAAAACGTGCTCATCCGACAAGCGATAGAATCAGGAAATCGACAGAATGGGCGCCTCAGACAACGTCACGCGCTAGAGTGGTGAAACCAAGGCAGCTTTGACGTTGCCTGGCACGGGTGTGGCACGAACCCCAAAACGTGTTGGACCTGCACATGCTCGCATGCCACTGCCTCGGCCACAAGCCCACACCACGACATGCGGGCGGGGGCCTCGTCAGCATCACGTTTTCGAAAATGGGGAAAGCTAATGGACGCCTATGCAACTCCCCGGCAGGAAAGGGACGCCAGGCTAGTACGCTAGCTCCCTGGGTGGTGCAGCAATGGACTGGGACCACGGGCGAAGTTTGAACTTGCATCCTGAGCAGGCCAACCGTTGGCCGTTTGTGGCGCCAGATCAGGGCGGAGTCCAAAACAAACGTTGGAAGGTGCAAGCTGGCCACCTAACACCCCGCAGAGCCATGGTGTGAGCCATGGGTTGCGTACCTGCTGAGAAGTCTTCGTGGGTGAAGCTGTCGTAGGCTGGGAACTGCTTGAGGGGGTTCACACCAGGCCGAGCGCCAACCAGAGGGTTGCTGTACTGTGGCGTTGTGCCCAGGTTTAGCCCGTTGTCCTCAACCTCGAAGTAGTTCCTGAAGCTGCCCTTGTCGTTGATGTAGTCCGTCACGTCGAGCTGGCAGCCGTTCTTGCAGGTGTTTGGGCATGCGAGCGTGATGTTGAAGGCCCCACATAAGTAGTGGGTGTGGCGTGTGTTGAGGTCCCCGTACCACCTGTTGTCGATTTTGAGGTTAAAGATAGTTGCTCCTGCAAGATACAAGGATGGGGAGGGTCAGGAGAGCAAATTGGGGACGTGGGACAGACAGATGGCCCGCGAAAACGCGTTTCGGCCGCCTAGCTTCGGTGCAGGCGCAAGGCCAGTGCTAGTGGGTGCAACCAGGGACCGTGCTCCCACTTGGATGGGTGGGAAACAGTACCAAGGTGTCAAGCGTGACCTGGGTTTGCTGAAAGACGCACCTTGCGTCAGCTGCAGGACTGTCAAGGATAGAAGTACTCCCACGCAGAGCTGCCGAGACAACGACATGGTTGCGGGGTTGTAAGGGACGAAAGGCTACTGCTCAGAAGCAATGAGCCCCAAGAGTGCTGTCGAGAACCAGTAAACCGTGTTTAGGCGCGGTGGGCGGAAGGATGGTGGGTTCTCAGGGGCGCTTGGTGGGCGGCAAAGTTGTAACTGTCGGGCGCATGTGCTGGGAGACAGGGAAGAGGCTCCGACACGGCGTTTCAGAGGGCAAGAGGCTGTGTTTGCTGCAGATGAGCGAGAGGAGAGCTATAAGGCGAACAAGGGTACGAAGCTGTGGCTTTGGGGAGCGGTGCCGGGTGCTGCGTTAGGTAACAGCTCGGGGTGCGGTTTGCTTCAAAGCCTGTGGCGGTTTCGAAGCCGAAAGGATTGGGCGCCCAAAGCAGGCCGCCGATGAGCCGCCGGCTTCCTGGTTCAGTGCAATCGATCAGGTCCGCCGCCGCCGATGCCGCAGGGCGCCAGAATTTGGGCGCGAAATGTGAAAGCCTGTTCTTGGGTTACGTCATTCTGTTTCCTTGTTGTACTGATTTGCGTTTCCTCCCTTGCACGGTTCCTTCCCGGACTTGCGAAGTCGTTTTGTGCCTCCCTTCGGCATGCAGTTGCCGAAAGAGGGTTTATACTCAACTGGACGCAAACACATCGGGCAAAGCCAGTTCAACAGGCCTGCAATTACTCCGCTGTCGACACCTTGGTCAACTGTTGACGCGGTTCAGTTCATTTCTGGCATGGGACGGAATGCAGGAAGATCTCAGGTTTCGCACGTAACCTTGGCAACGTAAACCCAGCAGCCTAGGAGGGCGTCCTACCAGTTTTGTTGTCTGGAGTATTTTAACAAAGTGATATAGCAACGCTAACTGCTATACTGGGGTTTGGGGAGCAAGTGGGGCAGTAACCGGGACGATCCAAGCAAAGGTGGGGCCACCTGGTGACTCGTTTGACTGGCACGGGTACTTTGTCTGGCACATTTCAAAAGCAAGAGTGAGCAACTGACACCCACTTGATCTCTTTACGTTTCAGTATCTCAGTGTCAGTCAGCACTTGCTTTTCCTACTTTCAGAATACGATCCTTGGCTGAGTCAAGTCAAAGAGGGGACACCCATGCCTACCAAAGCAGAAGAGTTGCACAGACTGGCATGGCAGGAGGGAACCGCCCGTGCTGCCTCCTCTCAGCGTATCATGATGCACATGGACAGCTCCCAACTGCAGGACTGCCTGAACCCTGTGAGAGGGCTGCGCGACTTGCAACAAAGGTACGGGATTGCACAAGGGAGCAGTGCTACTGACCTTGGTGCTCCTATTGTTCCTGGCATATGCACAGAGAGTGAATTGAAAACCTTAGGTATTTAGAGCGATAACAGGGAAAGGGTTTGACCTGAGGGGTAATGTTGACAACATTGCTGTCAGTGCTACATCTGCCATCTTGGGATATGGCATGACTCAAACTCTCTGGTTCAGAATGGGGATAAAGCCTATGAATCACGCCAAGGCCAACGTCCAGGCTATCAAGAGGCAGTCCCTTCTCAACAAGATCCAGAAGCTTCAGCTGGAGGAGGAGCGGCTCCAAGCAGAGGTTGCACAACAGGCCGCCACTGCCAGACGGCGCTCCAGCAGCTCCTCTAGGGAGGACCGCAGCAGTAGCACTAGCAGGTCAGCAACAATAAATATATAAACAATACACATGAATCTTGGTTAGTTTGGATAGTAAAACAGTGTCTTTAAGCTCACGTGGTTTTGGGCTTCCACCTGGCATCTCGTAACGTGCCCCACAAATTGCACCAAAACCGATGTACAAAAGAGGCCCATGAGTCTGGCCCAGGTATGAGCTCCGGAAAAGCTCTCTTCATACTTGTCACTTGTCCACGTCACTTTTGCAGGAGTAGCCAGGATGGGAAGAAGGAAAATCAACGGAATTTCATCCTTGAAAACAAGTACCACGCAATGAAGGCTTCTGAAGCCGTTTCAAAGTTGAAACAACAGTCTGATGCTAATGGACAGCAAAGGACCCTCGAACTTGGCAAAGTGCCCAGGTACTTGCAAGAAAGGAAGCTGCAGCTTGCCGCAGCATATGCGGCAAAACAGGTGAGTACAATCGCCCATTAAACTCTCAGCCCCAAAACCCTTAAACCCTACAGAGCAAAGAATTCTGTCTCCAAATTTGTGAGCTACCCTGCACAAAGAACCTGGTGTGCAGGGCTCCACCCGAGCAGAGAGCAAATATGCAAATCCTGAACCCAGTTTGAAACTCAACATGCTGCAGCGCTGCAGGGCGCTGGCAATCAGCTCCTTGCCTACACACCTGTTGCAGGTGCATCATTCTCTGTTACATAATACATTTCCTTTTTCCCATTATCTGCAGGCGGCGCGGGAGCAGTCCCTGATCCCAGCCGGCATGCGCGTCATGCCCGAGGACGAGCGCCTGGACATGCTGGCCACGCTACAGCGGTCGAGGGACGAGGTGCAGCAGCAGATCCAGGAGCTGCCCTTCTGCACCGACACGCCCAGCCTCTGGCGCCTCAAAGGCAGTCTGGACAGGCGCATGACGGAGATTGAGGAGGCGCTGCGGGTGTTCTCAAGGGGAAGGGTGCTCATTCAGGAGTAGGGAGGGGGCGAGGGGTGCATGTCACCGGCATGCACTTTGGCATGATCAGCTGCAAAGTTATATGTGGCGCCATGGGCTATGTGCAGCATGCAGTGGCCACAAAGCCCTTGTGGTGGCGCCGCAATCTCTGCGCAGTAATTGTGGTCAGATTCACATAACATTCAGTACTCTCGACATCAGGGCGGCCAATGTTGCTGTGTTAACAAAAACAATTACTGCTTGCAAGCAGCTCTGGCCAGTCACTGTGCACGCCAGTTTGGCAGGCTGTTAAGAAAGCGATACGTCATAGGCTAGCCAATGCGATTCAATCATTCCATGTAATGCGTATCCTACATGCGTGCTGGCACTGCATCGAACAGTTGTGTTGCCCCAAGCAGCTCGTGTTGCCCCTAAAGCTTTTACTGAAAAAATTTTGAAACGTACTGGCTGAACCTCCCATTTGCTGCAGATTGACTGTGTATGTGATACAGCACATGTATGTGGAGGCAAGTGTGCTGGCAAGATAATAAATCAGAATTTGTGGCACAGCATTTGTGTTCAGAGGGGAAACGTAGCAACTTGGTCAATTCATGCATACTGACATGGTGTTTGCATGTACTCACGTGCCACCAGACCAGTATCCGGGTTCAACTCCCTTACAAATACCAAAGGACTAGCAGAGTCAGGACTGGCACACCTGGCATGGCATTTTTTTGCGTGCATTGCATATTCAAACCTATCAACAGCCTGTTGAAGTTCAATTTCAACAGCGCAACAAATAAGCTTAGCGTTAGCGCCAGTGCACACACACACACACACACAGTGCGCCGCACCGGGTACTATGTCAGTGCACTGCCAGGCTGCAACTGCGGCACTGGTGGCACAGCAACGCTCAGCTCGGCAAGATTTGGCCATTAATCATTTGGGGAAACCATGGAATGATCCAAGCCACGGCCCACCCAGCACACCGGTGAAGGCCCGTGCCTGTCACCGTTTCTCATGCTGAACACATTCTCAGAAGGCTGCAGAAAGGCTGCATCCGCGTGTGCTCCTTTTCCCTGCTACTTGCACATGGGTGGCACAGCCAGTGGTGGCCGCCGCTGGCACACTCGAAAGAGACCCATTCCAAATCTCCATCATGGTATCACCCATTGCACGCTATCAGTGGGGGCCTGCGCTCCAAGGCTCCTATTCCACCCCTTTCTGCTGCACACCTGTGGCGGCTGGCGGTGGGTCCAAGTCACCCTCCACATCCATCTCCATGACCACTCCGGCACTGGGCACAAACAGACATATCATTAAATAGGCTCATGAATATAAAAAAAATCTGAACATTACTACATGGCCTGTTTATGAATGAAACACAAATAATGCAGGGGGAAAACTCAGCAAGTGTGGAATACGAAAGCGACCGCTATTGGAAGTACTGGCAGTATATATACCCCCCTGTCACAAAGGACCACTGAACAACAAACCACGATTAATAACTCAAGCAAGTGATACCCAGAAATTGGCGTGCAAGGAATGACATGCTCCACTGCTCGTACCCCAGGTTATGAGAACCTTACCTGGACACAATCGCCGCGTGTTTGAGCAGATCCCGCATCCTGGGGGACATTGAAAAGTAGGAGCTCAGGCCCCCCGAGTGCTTTGGGGAGGTTGCGGATGGCGCCTCTTGTGGTGGGCTGGTGTCGTCAGTTGGGGCCTGGTTGCGGGAGGTGACTATGGCAGGTGGGGATGTAATGGCGATGGGAGCCTGTTGGGTGGAATGTGGATTGGTGGGCAGGTCCTCTCCCTGCATGGGTTAGGCACATGTAATGCTCTCAGAATGGACTTAAGTGAGGGGAGAAAGATACGCCATAATCAGGTGGTTCTGCTACTACCCATGGTGGTGGTTAATGTTAGGGTTTTGGGGGAAGAGAAGGGTTAGGTGCAGGGTATGCAGGAGAAGATGAGCAGGCAGACTACAAGCGTGCAGGGGTTGGAGGTGGCTGCAAAGTTGTTTGGTGGAGTGCGGCATTTGGGTGCAGGGCATATGCCACGCCTTGCTTCACAGGCCCTGTCTCATTAACAACAATGCCCGGTACCCTTGCCAGGGCAACCCTAGGGTTTACCTTGTGGCCCTGCTCGCCTGAGTGGGCCCTGAAGAACCCCGTTGCCTCGCGAAATGTGTCTCCCCAGGTCTTCCCGGGGGTTGGGTCATGGCCGGGACTGGGTTGAGACATTTGCCGAGTGATGCGGGGACTGCAAAGTAGGAATAATACCTGAAATGGAATGTCCTTTGTTTTGGAATGTCTATCTAGCAGTTTTTGAGAGACAAATCGACGTTAAAAGCTCTGAAACTGGTGTTTTGATAACCACACCGAACACCGCACTGCGCAGCATTCGTTGCCACGGAGAAACTCCAGTACCAGCCTGGGACTCCTATTGGAGGGACTCCCACTGGCGAAAAGTGCCTAGCACTAGCTATTCAACGCAACCGCAGCGATGTATATCACGTTTTCCCCATATATTTGATCATCGGAGTTTCAGCCGCTGTGTCGAAGTGTTGCCTCCCACTGGCAACCAATGCCTCACACTGTGCCACATGCATGCATGCATATGCGTATCGTCTGCAGATCTGTATCAAACACGAGTAACCTAGCCAAGCTCATCACTTCAACTACCCGCAGACAGCCACACTAAGTCCTAGTTAATACCGCGCGTCTGCCTGCCACTGCACACGCAATAAATATTCTATGTCGACAGGATTTGGGTTCCGAGACCCCTACCTCGGGTGATATCTGGTCCAGCGATCCCTGGCTGTGTCGAGAGTGCATGCAGTGAGCTAGCAGCTGCAAAAATAGATCGTTTGCTTTCCAATGCAATACAACATACACCCCGAACAGAGTACAGGACTTTCTGCACTTTTATATCGCCCAAAAAAAACGTCATTTCAATTTCGCGGGAAGATGACCCTAAATCTTAACCCCTATGAGCATGCACAACGACTATTGTTGTGTATCAAGGCCTTAGCTGGGCTGAGTATCTGGCTTTCGAAATCCAGCGGGATGGGAAACAGGTGGATCCGGGAGACTCAGTCTGCAAGCCATGCGGCATGGCCATCGGTGCATGGCTAGTCAAGTGCAGGCCAGCTCTGCAGGCCTTGATGCACAATACTCCACAGAAGATTAGCACTCCAACAGGCGCAGCTCTACCACAAAATTCTGAGGCACGTGTTGTTACATAACAAATGTGGATACCTCATCAACGCAGGCAAACAACGGGCCAGATGCCTCAATATTCCAAAATGTCAGAAAGCGTCTAGAAACAAGAAGTCCACTGAAAAAGCTTTCTAGCGTTAAAAAGGGGGGCGAACGCTGGTGGGGAGCCTGCTTGATTGCGTCCACAGCTAGAGCAACTGACGCACAACTTGCTAGTACCCAGGATACAGAAGAGCATGTGGCTCCATGCATGCAGCATTATAAATGGCAGCTGAAATGCTTAAATCCTGCACGAGCAGCCCTATGGTTTGGCATGGCATGCTCACCTCAATACCCCAATGAAGGGACAGCGCAAGCAACAACAAAGCCCCTAGAAGAAAACTGAATACACACGCGCTGCCTTGCTAAATATATATAGATACAGTGTGCAATGCCACAAGCCATCCGTGCTCCTATCGTATCATGTACAGGGGGCGCCAGAGCACAGCGGCTTGCTTAGCCATCTGGTACGACTTCCCCATCGCCCCACACGCTGCAGTGCTGTGAACCAAAGCCCGCTTGAAACTGCAGCCCAAACCCAACCCGCAGGCGCCTATAGCACAATGCCGCGCATGCTCGCCGCTGCGCATGCGCTGCAACCCCAAACTGGCTTATGACCGCCAGACCGTTTGCTTCACTTGCTGGCCCACAGATGGATGCGCTGCGCTTTGGACTGCTGCTTGCTAGCCAGCGCCAAATAGATGTCATCAAACCTCCAGCATATACCACTGCTGCCCCTTGCAAAGCTGCACATGGGGCTCTGCAATGGGTACCTACCCCCACCGCACGCCTCCTCCCCCGCTCCCACATCCTGCTGCTGCACAGAAGCGCCACAAAGCCCTTGACAAAGGTGCGCAGCCAAGCGCACCGCCACGCCCCCATCCTGCTGTTGCAGGCGCGCGCAACCAAGCGCCGCCAAGCTGCACCCACCCGCCGGTGCCCACCAACACCACTGCTCCAGCCACCGCCACCACCACCCATCGCCGCTGGCAGGCCCACTGGCAGGCCCATTATCCACCCCCCTTGGTGCCACAGACACCGCTGCCCTCACCTTCAACCCTACACCCCAGCTAGTGGACTCCCGCCAGCTGCACGTCCCTGCCCCCCATCTCCACGTGTGTCCTCCCCGTTGCATCCGTGTACCCCTGAACCTGGTTGAAGTGGATGGCGTCCGGGACCTGGTCGCCCTGCACCTGGAGGCGAAGGTGGGGGTGCAGGGTGAGAGGAATGAGTGAAAGGGCAAAGCGCTTCTCCCGTACAGAGAGAAGAACGGAGGCGGAGTGGGGTGGGGGTATAGGGTGAGAGGTAAACGTGAAGGTAGGGGTGCGGGGTAGATGGCTGGGGGGGGTTTCAAACGCAGGTAGAGGTATGCGGTACCTCTCAGTACGGGCGGTATGGGGAAGCCGTATGCTATATACATGTACATAGAGCGCTGCTTGAAGTCGTGCTTTCAAACAGCCCTTAACCCCGCCCTGCCTGTAGTAGCATGGAAGCGCGGGTGGCATACCCAAAGGACGCCCGGACGCGCTGCGCGTACTCCCGCTTAGGGTGCAATCCCTAAACCCTAAGCCCTGCCCAACCCTGTGGTGAGCAGCGACATAAAATAAGGGTCCGCATGTGCTGAAGGGCTACAGTTTAGGATTTGTAGTTTTAGGGTTTAGGGTTTAGGGTGCTGGGCGTACCTGTGGCGGCGTGAGCGCTGTGACGTACCCAAAGAAGGGTATAGGTTTCAGAATTTAGGGTTTTGGGTTTTGGCCTACCTGTGGCGGCGTGAGCGCTGTGACATACTCAAAGAATGCCCGGATGCGCTGCGCGTACTCCCGCTTGGCCGCCAGGTCCTTGTCAAAGTCGATGTCCTCGTCGTGGTCCAGGAACAGGGTGGGCAGGCCATCCAGCGCGGGGGTCATGAGGGAGTTGTTCTCGCTGGTCAGGAAGTGGACCTGGGGAGGTGGGGAGTGCGGGTGGGTGTGTGGGGGGGGGGGCGGCGAGGGCAAACGAGGGCGGGCTGGGACCTATCGGGTTGCACTGTACACATTTGCAAATTCTTCTCTTCAGATCAATGTGATAATTTAGGACTAGAAACAGATCGGCGTGACCATCAAGTATTAAAAGCAGGATTGGCAGGCTATCGCTGGTCAGGAAGTGGACCTGGGGAGGTGGTACATTGGTTGGGTGGGTAGGTACATTTGAGTGTGGGGGCGTAGCATGTGGTTTCAGGGCATGCTGCGCAGGTCGTGGATTTAGGCGATGCACACCACCACCAAATACCCGATGCACCCCTCCCACATTCTCGCCACACCCGTCCCCCATGTCGACCGCACACACCCCACCCCACCCCACCCCCGCAACACGCTTCGCCACGCCACAACCCCCCACCCCTTGCACCCTCCATGGCACCCTCGCCCCCCACCCCACAACCCCCACCCCACCATCGAACCCCCACGCACCATGTCCTTGATGCAATCCGCAGGCTTTGGCGGCACCAGATGCTCCCTGGAAACGTACCCTCCAACCCCATTAGGCACCAGCAGGCGCTTGGGGGGGTGGCTCTGCAGGCCCAAGGTGAGGCTGGAGGTGCCCTGCAGGGGCTGGGGCAGGCCGCTGTGCACCTGGGTGGGTTTAAAGGAGGGGGTAAGAGGAGGGCGGGGTGGGTAATTGGCGTGACAATAACAGGTGGACTACTGTAGTTTACTGTGGATCTTGTCGCAAGTAGCACTTTTTTAGTTTCCTATGCAAGAATATCAGCAGGTTATGTAGGCCTAGGGTGAGATGGGAGGTGCCCTGCAGGGGCTGGGGCATGCCGCTGTGCACTTGGGTGGGTGGGAAGGAGAGTGTGAGGGGTGCATTGCCCGGGTTGTAATTACTGTGGTGCTTGGCATTTCCCATTTCTGGCCAACCCACATCCCACACTCCCATGCACCCATCGTAACGCACCCACCCCACCCCACCCCCCCACCACCAACACCAGGGGGTCCTTATGGAATGGCCCGCCCCACTCCCCACCCCCCCTGCACCACTCAGCCACTGCTAGTGCTTACCAATTTCCCGTCTCACACCCCACGCTTTCATGCACCGAGTGCAATTAAGAGAGAACCAATTTGCGCATTTGTTTTGTTGGCAAAGGACTTATAGCAGGGTTCATAGTGAATGTGTACAGCCAATACCCACCAGGTGGTCCTTGTTGTGAAATCCCCATCCCCACAAGGCACCACCCCCACCCGCCACCCCACCCAGCTACTCATTTGCCCTGCATTTTCCACTCCACGCTCCAACCAGCATAATGCACAACACCCAACCCCACCACCACACACACCACCACCACCATCGATACTCACCAGGTGGTCCTTGTTATGGAACGGCTCCCCCCGCTGTGCCACCCCCGCCGCGCCACTCAGCCACTCCTCGTGCTTTGCATGCAGCTGCTGGAGGTAGTCAAGGGAGATGCCAGACTCCTCGTGGCGATTGCGCCTTTGCAGGCGGTCCATGCACGTCTGGGGCCGCGTGCGCAGGTACACAAAGCCGTCGGGGACCAGGTTGGGATGCTCCTGTGGGGGTGTGGAGGTGCGGAAATGAGGTGGGTGCAGGCTGTGCACAAAGTAATGCGATTTCAAGGGCAGTTTTCTTGAATTTTGGTGGTTTAATGGGGGTAATTGCGCGCGCAGTGTCCTTCTGCAGGCCGCTTGCGCAGGTACACAAAGCCGTCCGGGACCAGATTGGGGTGCTCCTGCGGGGGGTGAGTGGTGAGGTGGGTGCAGGTTGTGCAAGAATCATGTGTGTTTGAAGGGAACTTCCTTGGTATTCAGGGTTCTATGGGGTACATTGCGGGCGCCCTTGCAGGCGGTCCATGCACTGATGGGGGCGCGCGCAGGTACAAAAGCCATCATGTACCAGGTTGAGGTGCTCTGTGGGGGGTGGAGGTGGTGTGCGGGGTGAGGTGGGTGCCGGTTGAGCAGAAAATTGTGTGCTCTTGGGGGAAATCTCCTCAGCTTTTGGTGGTTTCATAGGGGTAGATATATTGTGCACGCTTCTGCAGGCGATTTATGCACGTCTGGGCGTACTGGTTGCAGGTGATTCGGCATTGAGTCACCCAATTTGGGTGTACATTTACATTTCCCTGACTGGCAGGGCACCGCCACCACCACCACCGCACCTGCAGCATTGGGTTGAAGAAGGAGTCGTAGATGTGCAGCTCCACGTCGTTCATCCACTTGGCCTCGTGCACCGCCCGCACAAACACCATGCGGTCGCTGAACACGCTCCGCTCAAGGATGCGAAGCTGCTTGTTGGTCTTGGCACTCTCACGCTCCTGTGGTAAATGGGTAAATTTAGGATTTGGGTTTAGGGTTTAGGGTTTAGGGTTGCATGCAGCTGCTTGTTGGTCTTGGCCCTCTCGCGCTCCCATGGGCGGTGGGTGGGGAATGGTCGAGAGTTTGTGGAGGTGGTGTGGTGTGTGCGGTGAGTGGGTGGGTGGTTGTGTAGCAGACCATGGCGCTAGCTAGGAGGGTCAATCATAGTAAGCAGCAGCAGCCCTTGGTTTATGCCCACACCGCCTCCCCAGGAAACAAGCGCGTGCGTTGCTATCTCCACCTCTTAAATAGCCAGATCACTACTGTCAAATATGCCGCACCCCTTTCGTAGCGTGAAACCCTAAACCCAAAAACCCATAACCCTAATTGGGTTTGCTGGCCGCCAGGTTGGCGGCCCATGCCTTTGATGCTCAGGCCTGCCAGCACTCAAAACCCTAAACCCTAAACCCTACACATAGGTCGGACAAGTTCACTTATAATTCTTGGCCTCACCTGCTGCCAGCGCGTGACAAACACATAGTTCTGGAAGGTGTACGCGTATCTGGTGGGGTCCTTGTAGAACAGGTCAAGGATGTTCTCCTTGCCTTCCACGCTCTGCCACTTGTCCACCGGCTCGGGCACGATCTGCAGGCGAGGAACCAGTGAGGGCTTGACAGAAGATTTCGCCGCAGCGATATGTTTTTGCTTGTGCTTTGAATGTACCATAATTTGCCAAGGTTAGGCAAAGGGAGCCCACCGTCCCGCATATGCACCCGGGGTGCAGGGTGCACATTAGGGTATCGCGTGGGTCACCTCGACAGTATTGCTCTGATATTTTACGATATACTAGTATGATACTTGCTGAGGCTAGACCCCGAGGCACACCGCATTTCGCATGCAACTGTGGTTTGCACAGAACCTGGGTGCGTGGCACAGGAGGGTTTTTCGAGGGTCACAGGAGGAGGGTTTTACGTGGTTCACGGGAGGGTTTTTCGTAGGTCACCTCCACAATGTCTTGCAGCTCCACCATCTCCTCGTTCAGGATGCTCAAGAAGGTGCTTTTGCCTGCAGATATGTTGCCCTCCAGGGCCAGCGTGATCTTCCTCTTGGGCATGGGCAGGCTCAGGATGGCCTCAGCGATGAAGTTGCAGTACTTACCATGCCGGATACCTATGCTGTCCTGCAAAAACCAGGTGGGCAAGGTTTTACAAACCCTGTTGGAGTACTTGCCATGCCTGAAACCTACGCTGTGCTGCAGAGCCAGGATGGAACAGGTTTCATATACCCATGGCAGTGCATGCCATGCCTGATACCCACGCTGCCCTGCAAAAACCAGGTGGGAAAGGTTTCGTGACAAGCACCGCAGTACTTGCCCTGCCTGATACCTGTGCTGTGCTGCAGACCCAGGTGTGGAACGGGTTCCTTGAAAACCCACTGCAGTATTTGCCATGCCTGATACCCACGCTGCCATGCAGAATTAGGGTGTGGGAGAAGATTTTCATCTCGGGAAACCCCATGCATGCAGACATATACGGCCAGGTAGCTGATAGTACACACCAGGGACGGCCTTGCAAACGAGCCTGTTGTAGCTGGCAAGTTGGGCAGTGTGTGCACGGTGGGTTGGCTGAGGGTACCGCCGTTGTACCTGGAGAAACTTGACGAGCAGCTCGTGTTTGCCACCTATGGAGGCGTTGTGCGCCATGTGCAGCAGCTCGGTGGGAGTTGAGATGCCCTTGGAGATAAGCAGCTGCTCGTGCTTGGGGCCCACGCCCCTCAGGTCACGCAGTGTCTCTGGGACATCGGTGGACTGCTTCCCTCTGATGGGGCCTGGTGCCGAGGTGGACGCATGCGTGCCCGTGCTGGTGCTGAAGTCACGGCCGCTGGGCTTGCGGGTGTGCCTGTCTGGTGGTAGCACGGAGTTGTTGCTTGCTGGGACGGACGACGAGGCTGTTGCATGCGTGGAGGTTCTGGCAAGGAGGGGGGCCACTCGCTGCGAGTGCTGCAGCTGAGAGCCAAGGAGCCTGGAGGTTTGGGACGGGCTGAAGGAGTGCATTTCGAAAAGGCCTGCTGAAACGGAGGTTGACTGACGCGGTTCAGCGCTGGCTTGCACCAGAGCTTTGAGATGTGTTGCTATCCGCTTAGACGCCCTGCAAAGGAGCGCAGGGGTGGATTAGTGCCAGCTTTTGGCGCCGTACCAAGCCTGATGACAGAAGGCAGCTACACAGCACGTACAATCTCATCGCTCCAAAGGCTCCTGAGCTGAGCGGAACGCCTCCCACACTTGCTGGCGGCCAGTAGGCTGAGACCTAGTTTCGTAAAGCAAATGTAGTGCAGACATCGTTCGTGGGCACTGGGCAAGCAGCGATCACCTAGCAAGGCTCACCACCAGTGGAACAGGCAAAGCATGCAAGAACAGTAGCACAGCAAGGTGTTCCAGCTCGACGTTGTGGTCCCTCAGCGGCAATCTGCCTGCTTTTCAGCCCAAACGTTCCTCCCATGACCTGCGGCGGGCGGGAGGGCGGCGCGTCGACGGCCCCGGCGGTCTGGGCTTTGTTTAGGGGTTAGGATCTAGGGTTTAGGGTTTACCAAATGCAACACTAAAAATCGTTTATATTTAGTATCAACAATTTTACTGTTTTAGGGTTTAAGGGTTGGGATTTAGAATTTCAATTCATACTTCGAGTCTAGATTCTAGTCCACAAGCAGCTGCCAGTGTAGCATGGGCTTCATGCAGCCAAGCCCAAACAATGATGGGCTGCATCGCATCGTTGTTGAAAACAGCCTCAAGACTGAGGTGGTTGGTGGCAGCAGCGCGGCGTAGGCTGTGGGAAACATGGCGTTACCGGTGGCTTCAGGAAGTGCTGCAAATCACACAGGGTATTTGTCAGGGGTTGAGGGTGGCGCACTTGAGGGTTTAGTACTGGCTTGCGATGCGTGCCGCACGTGCCCACCCTATTAAGGTTTTTGGACAAGGGTTTAGGAGAAGGGTTCAGGAAGGTGGCTGCCGCCTACCCCTACCCCTTGGACCATACCAACCACAGCATGGGCGCGGAAGGGTCCACCCCCAACAACGCTGTACACATCAACCACGGACCTTTACATAAGGGTTCAGCACAGGGCGACTCTACTCTGTGCATATAGACCCTAGTGCGGTTCCAACCAAATCTACAATGAAAAGACATGGCAATACCATGTAGGTGCCCCATCACACCCCATGTGCAAAACCCTACTCTGTAGAAACCCTAAGCTTGACCCCATCACCATACCGCCGGCAAAGCTGCCTCCCAAGCTGTGCAGCTACTCAACTACCCAGCTATCATTGTGAGACAATCCTCTTAACCCCTGGCTCCGTTAACCCCAGTTACCCAACGCGCATATATGGAAGGACTCCTTGAATACTAGTACCTCCAGGACACAGCTTGACCCCACTGGCAACTTGCAACTTGCAAAAATGACTGTGTTGCTCACGTAGTTGCCATTATAAAAGCACAGCAAGACAATACTTGCTGCACACGTTGGCCCATTGGCCCTACAGTAGTAACTTAGTTAGTTAGTTAGTTAGTTAGTTAGTTACATGCATTCCAGCAAAATAGCCAGATTAGCAGTCAGTCTTGCTTACAGTAGTAACTTGCAGTGTGTATACCCGGGTCCTGTGGGATAAAAATATGCAATGCTGCATCCACCAGTTGCCGCCTTCGAGTTGAGCCACTAAGCTGTCCACATGTGCTTTCTGGGCTTCAAGCAGTGCATGGGCCTTTTTGGTGTGAAGTATATGTACAGTACCAATACCTTGCACATGCCATGCGCAGCTGAGGCATGCCTAAACCCTAAACCCTAAACATACAGACATGCCTCAGCTGCGCATGTGCTGTCTGCTTGCCGGTGGTGATAATCAGCCACGTGCGTACTCACACAAATTATTAAGACGTTTGTGAGAACCCCCGTGTCCATTAGCGCTTTTCCAGTGTGTGTATGCCCACTCACCTTGCATATGCGGGCAGTTGGGTTGCTGTACTAGGTGCTCCCATGCCTGCATGCACCTCCTGAGGCTGTGGTGGGTTTTGCTGCAGGTTGCCTCAACACGCATGATGATTGCTCCCTCCAGCCGCGTGGTGCACCTTGCAGAGCCTCGCTGGTGGCCATGAGGCCCAGCAACATGACTGGCATGACGAGGTGCGCTAGTTGCCATGACTGGGTTTTCAGAAGCGTGTTACCATGGTATATACTGCGTACTCCGAGTATATAGTGCATACTCCAAGGCTTGCGTGTTGCATTACTGTTGCATGATGATCACCACCAGATTCCTAGCCAATAGCTGCACATCCAGTGCATGTCATTAGGGTCTTGTGCGTGTCCCTGCATGGGTTGCCTTGTGATGATGTTGTTGGGTACATGCACGCATGCCTTCCCAGTTGGGGTTGGTGCTTGCTATATCACATTTTCTCTACTGGCCTGCTCTTTCATGCAACTTGCATTATTGTCTGCTGCACTTCAGTTGCACCACTGATATGTCATGTCTTTGAACAACATGTGACAGCCAGACCCGTCCCACCTTGGTAACCCGTAAACCCCAGCCCTAAATCCTAAACCCTAACAGCCATCACTGACGCTTGCCACCTGTTGTGCTGCAGGGTGGCGAGGCCCTCCAGCGGCTGACTGCTAGACCCGTCCCACCTTTGTAAACCCTAAACCTTAAACCCTAGACCCAAGCCCTAAGTCATAAACCCCAAACAGCCACCACTGAAGCTTGCCACCTGTTGTGCTGCAGGGTGGAGAGGCCCTTCAGCGCCTCCACCAAGCCTGTGCCAACCGCTGGCAGGTACTCAAGATCTGCGGGCTTCACAACTCGCAGTGAGTCTGGCAAGGGTGCCAGCAGGTCCAACCCGGTGGACCCCTTCACTCCACAGGAAATGCTCGAGATCCGCGAATCGCTGCGCACTGCCTTCAGCGAGCAGCAGACCAATGCTCTGCTGGAGTGCATGATCCAGGCAACAGCCAAGCTGCCGACCAAGCGGCAGCTGCAAATCCTCCAGGCGCAAACCTTAGCAGTGCTGTTCCTAGTCCTGTTCAAGCTCCTTGGCGGGGGTATTCTCGTGCGCGGTGTCATTGAGAGGGTTGCAAAGAACTGGTAGAACAGTTCATGTGATTGGCAAATTTTTACAGCTGGCGAGTGTACATCACATGCGCAGCTGCTCATGAGACACACGTTGACGATGACACCCTGGTATTTTGCAATAATAGCACAGACAATCAGCAGTGACTGTCATCCACCCACTGTCTCAGTCATTGCCATGGCCTCAGCACTGCTCTGCTTCTACAACTAGTATTCTGTTTGCTGTAAAATATGGCCTGGAAAATTCAATGTGCCTTGTGTCAAGAGACTGGCGTTGTCGCAGGCGCAGTGCGTGCTGAGCAATTCATGCTGAGCCAATATATGTGACTCTCACCGTCACCCTTGCATGTTACACAGCCAAAGCGTCACAGGTAGAGGGCATGCCACCACTCAGCTCTTGACCCACAATGCAGGCAACTGCTCAGAATGTGCACCACCACCAGTACCATCCAGCACTGCACTGCCTGGTATGCCACGGGACACTTCAACTATTTCTACATGTTGCTTCCCACGTCCAACTTGGAGATCCTTGCACAGTACCTCAGCACATCGCCAATTTTAAACCCCAGCCAAGCAAATGGCTGCTTGCAATGTTGCGCTCTACCCAAAACAAGTCGCCACAGGGGGACACTGGGAGGTGCGGGTTCAGGGAAACACTGCTCCACGAATTGTGCACGGCTGGTCGCGCCCCCCCCCCACCCCGCACAACACCCCCCCCCCCCAGCTGGGCGTACTCCCACACCCAGGGTAAAGTGGCCAGGTGGCGCTAGGCTGTCATTGTACCCGCCTGGCCTCAGGGTCCTCAGGGTCTACCACCACACATTCAATACTGGCAATGGGCTGCTGAAGGACCATCCCAAGGCAATAAGCCAATGAGGCTGGGGATGCCTTTGTTTGAAGGACCATCCCAGTCAATTTACGCTCTGCGCATGGCTGCTTGCCGCCCCATGCCGCTGGGTGTACTCCCGCACGAGATCAGCCCAGGGGTCCTCCACCATCGAGTGGCGATAGAATTGGTCAATGGGCGCTTCAGCGTCGTTGAAACCCCCCCTGCCGCCTCCCCTGCCGCCCCCTCTACCCCCCCTGCCGCCGCGCCCGCCCCGGTCAAACCGCCCTCCTCTGCCGCCGCCGCCGCCGCCGCCGCCGCTGCCGCCACCCTGCGCCACGGAGGCATGGCTGATCAAGCGCTGGCAAATGAAACCACGCGGTGCACACATTTCAGATGTCAGAACAGCATAATAACAAGATGATGATGAAAGCCCCCCGCACCCCGCAACAGGCCTAGGCAACTCCCGAGTGAAGCAATTCTAAATCCCAAGGAGGCATGCAGAGAGCAATTTGCGCCCTAATTGCAATAAAAACCAGAGGAAAAAAAAACATACAGATCATTCCAGATGTCCATGTCAAAGCGCATTTCCATTTGCTCACCTCCCCGTCGTTCCCCCTCCCTCGCCCCCCTCGCCCGCCACCGCCGCCCCACCCACCCGCCTGGAACCCTCCCTCAAACCCTTGCGCCCTGGGACCTGGGCCCATAGGGTATTGCTGAGGCGGGGGCGGGAACGCAGGTGGGGCGGGGAAGTGGTGCTGGGGCGGGTGCCCACCAGGCGGCCCCGGGAATGGTACAAGCATGGCTGGCCGGCCAGGACCCGAATAGGGTCTCAATGGAGGTCCACCTGGCGGGAAAATCACCTTTCAATTCTAACACAGAATCTCCGCGTACTCAAAAGGGGATGCATGTTGGGAGGCCAATGGCTTGACATCAAACGCTTAATCACATCTGTGTTCAACTTCCTATGGTACATTACCCAGGGCTGAATGCAACTGAGCACCATTTATGACCATGGGTATCATTCAGTGGTCAGCTCATCAGCCCCCCTATCGTGAAGGCGTCCTCTCAAACCAGGTTTTTTGTGAAAGACAGTTTGGTAGACACTGAACGCACCGTGCCATATCCTTGCGCCATGCGCAGCCACCTAAATGCATTTATCAATTTCATGCAATTCACAATATCGCCCAGTCCCTCTCAGTGGCAAAAAGAGAATTAAAAAAAAAAAAAATGATAATAAACAAAACACACCATACCTTGCGTGCCCGGCGGCCGCGGTGGCGGTGGCCGCGGGTGTGGTGGTGGCGCCTGGTACGCCCTGGTGGGGGGGACCTGGGCCATGCTGCTGCGCTGATTGTTAGCCTGCTGCCGGCTGCTATCCATACTGGCTTGGGGATCACTGTAAAAACACAAAACAATTGATGGAACCCAAAGTTTGGAACTCCTTGGGCGCCGCATGTGCAAGGCAGAATGCTAATCTGGCCATATTGCTGAGATGCACGTCACTAGGTATTCATTGAGTAGTACAGGGTTCATGGTGGCACTGGCTCGCCAGCTGCCGGCTATACTGGCCTGAGGGTCACTGTAGGACCACACACAGGGATAGAATCGGGTGGATGTGAGATAGACCACGTGGAGGGTGGTGAATAGTGGATGGCGGCCTTGCGTTATGGGGTTCAGCTGCGTTGACACCGCCGGTGCAGGGGTGGTATAAGCGCAGCTGAACCCCATCAGCTCTGGGTGGTGCGCGCGCCCACCAGGGGCGGCGCGGTATGGGGTTTAAGCAGAGCTGATTGGCGCAAGACATGTATGACCGACTGCTATTTTGGCTGCACTGTTGGAACACATGTAAGTGTGTATGCATGTGGATGGTGGGAGGGTGGTGGCGGACTAGCAGGTGTGCGCAGGCGAGTTGTGCAAGGGCACGTTATATTGGCCCATGTGTGCAGACACTGAGGATTGACGATACCATGCCTCGGCATGAGAACGTTGCAGAGTTTGATGCGACGGCCAGCTAGGACACTGGTTTGCGTGGAAAAGCAAGGATGAGCTTCAAGGGGCAAGGGCAGTGTAACTATGGATTAGCAGCCTGTCACCCATCCACCCACCCAGCGCCGTGCTTCAACACCATGAGCCCAGCAACGCCAGTGGGTACCCTGGTCAGGGTTCAGGGGTTAGGGTTACTCTGTACCTGTAGAAGGTGAACCTTGGGGCAGGAGCAGGCTCGCTGGTGTCGGTGAATGGGTTGATCAGCTGCTGGGCGCCACCTAATTGGACCCAACACATGCGTCAGAAGCAGCATTTTTCGCAAATATAATTGGGATGCAGTTGCAAAAGCTGAACTCTAAACTCCTACAGTTTAGTAGGAACTTGTTGAGTGTATGCGCGCTTATGCATGCATATGGGTGGTAGGGCGGTGTTGATTGGGCAACGTCCAGGGCGAGGTGGCTTCCTTGGTGTGAGACTTCTCCTTGAACTAAATTGGTTACACTACTTATTGTAATACCTAGCAGCCTGAGTTGCCTACCAGCCAAAGGCTGAAGACTCGGTGCTTGTCGCCCACTGTGCACAATGCATGCATATGGGCGATGGCCTGCGAGTCATGAGGCAGTCCTCAGGGAGGGGAGGCTACCTTGTTGCGGGACTCCTGCTTCTGACCGAGATTCTTCTCTCAAGGCTTTCAGTCGCTTTCTGCGTTCGCCTGCGTCCTCCATACTATTCGGTGGGGGGCTAGGCCAGCATCTGAGTACGTGCAAAGGTTGTCCAGAGATCAGGTATCCGGCTATGCCTTGCGTGTAGTATAGAAGACTTGTGATAATGGGCAAAAGTAACCTGGAAACGGCCTGCACCTCAACTGAATTGCCCATAAAAGGGTGCACTCCTATCCTATTATACTTGGGTGCACTCTGAACCGGTGGTTGCACCCTCTTTCACATGCGGCGCAGCTCACCACCTTTCACTTGAATAACCAAATGCTTGGTGAACTGCGGCAGATTACAACTCGTAACTCACGAGCCTCTGTTGTTCAGCACAAATGTGTGTGAAGGAACACTGTCGACCGACAACAAGTACCAGCGTTTGCATGCACTGGTACCCCGCAGCCTCTGCCACGTGGGCCTGTACCTGTTGAGCTGGACCTGATTAGCTGAACAGTTAACTAGGCTGTGTGCTATATAGCTGGTGCTGCAGCGGGCATCTTCTCGTAGCATACGCTTGTTACGGCTGTTAATCGACGTCTTAATGGGGTGTGCTTCACTTAGAGAGCTTTTATGATGAGTAATCTGGAACAATCCGTCACCATTTTGCCAGCGCAAGGATAAAGGTGTGTGTGTTTTACAGCGCTACCTTATGTCAGCTTAATCAGGGCTGGCCCACCCACTTTGCCATATGGTTCTGCAATTTGCTTCGCACCTAAGGCTCATTCGTAGCAGGGAACGTGGTGATCGAACTTCGACCAGAGTGGTCATCGTCACATCGGGCATGCAGCGGCGAAACCAACCGACGGTCCCTTTCTGTGCCAGGATTTATCAGCAACTGCTTTCCAGGTCGCATCGTTTCAACCAGCCTACTTGTCTTCGTTTTGGGGTCACGGCTACACCCACCGGAGTGGTAAGTTGACGGCAGTTTTCGTGTGGGGCTGCCAATGGCCCGTTGGTGTTTTGTTCCACTCCAGGTCGTTTTGTATTGCCCCCACACATGCAAGTGTCCTGACCCTTTTGTGCCCACCTGTACAGACTTTGCAACCTCCTCCTTGCTCTTTGAGCGAACGGCTGGATTAATTCTGGCTGTCTTTCCCAGACGCGCGCACGGCCAGCCTGGTTCATGCCAGTGACAGCTAGCAGTCGTACCATTTCAGATCCTACGCCCCCCTTTCAAGCCAGGGGCACTTGGGTATCCAACACCTCAATGCGGTTGAATAGGGCAGCAAATATTCCATGCGTCTGACCATACGCAGCGTGCCTTAGGTCTAGTCAGTCAAAGGGTTGTGCCCCGCAGCCTTTGCCACCAAGTACGTAATAGTATGGTGCAGCACGGCGCCCACTGGGGCAGATACCCAAAGTGGGCTGTCCTCCTATCAGCCCACCTATTGCTTCTGGCCCACCTCACCACGGCACAGCTCACCAGTAAGTAGGCCAACCAACAGCTTTGACTGACACCAATACCTGTGCATGTTCCCATCACCACCTACCACCCCTGCCTTGCATCCTCTGCCTGTAGTGACCTTCACCCTCCACACACAATACTGCGGCTGACTGAACACTCCCACCCTCTCCTATAGGTGGCCTGATGGCCAAATGGTGGCTGCTAGCAGCCAGCACCTATGCCCCGCCCAACATCGAGTACACAGATACCAACCTGAAAGTGGCTGCCATCCCGCCTGGCACCTGCAAAAACAAGCCCTGCACCACCCCGTTGGAGCAGCAGCTCTTCTCAACCATACCCCTGGTCAGCCTGGACTTCAAGTACCGCAGCAAGACCCAGAAATACCCTACGGAAGGGTTTGACGACTACCAGTGGGTGCCCGAGCTGGTGCAGGGCAAGAGGTTTGCGGCAAGCTTCTCGGGGTTCATCAGCATCCCCGTCACAGGCTCCTACAACTTTTATTTGGAGGCAGATTTTGCGGGCGCGCTCTTTTTGGACAATGCAGTGGTCCTTAACCTGCCAGGTGGGAGAAAACCCTACCTGCAAACCCTAACCTAAGCGCACAAGTTGAGTCAAAACCCTAGCACAGAAAGGCTTGTAGCCAGCTTTTCGGGTTTCATCAGCAACCCCTTTACGGCTGCGTAGGGTTTGGGGTTTAGGGTTTAGGGTTCTCCTTGGAGGCAAACTTTGCAGGCGCGCTGTTCCAGGAAAATGCAGTGGTCCTCAACCTGCAAGGTGGGGGGAAAGCCCTACCCAAACCGCACAACCCTATCCAAAACCCTAGCGCAGAAAGGTTGGCAAGTAATCCATTCATGTGCTATACCCTAATCCTTAAAACCCTAAACCCTAAAACTTCCTTCCTCCATCTCGACAGGCAGCGCCGTACTCTCCAACAGGGGCAGCCCATCTCCCAGCACAGGCAGTGTCCGGCTGGACCTCAAACAGGGGATACATGCAATCATGGTGAGAAGGGGAGGAAAGAGGACGGGGGAAGGGGGACTAGCAAGTATAGGACTATTTTATGCCCCCTAGGGGAGGTGGCGCTGGGGACATGCGTTGAGGGTGACTGTTACAAGAGAAAGTCCAATATGATGCCCACCTGGTGAAACCCTGCACTGTAATCCGCTTGCGCCATTAGTCTGCCCCCTTTCCCACCCCCTCCTCCCTTGGCGCTGACTCATCCCCCCTGGTTGGTGCACCGCAGGTCCAATTCTTTGACAACGGGTCAACCAGCCCCCCCAAATTTGCTTCCAGATTTGCAAATTGTCATTATATTGACACAAATACCACCCCTCATTGCAGGTCCAGTTCTTTGACAACGGGTTGAATGCCGGGTACTCGCTCATCCAGCTCTACTGGGAGCAGCCCGGCATGGCAAAGGACCTCATTCGCCACACAGTCCTGAGCCCGGAATCCAAGGGTACGTGGGTGGAGGGTTTTAGGGTTGCAGCCCTAAACCCTAAACCCTACAAAGATTGAAAAGTGGTGAAGGATTGTGCCCCCACCGCCCATGCACTCACGTCAGCCCGTTTCAGCCCCTTTTGCCACACACGCTCCACCTCTTGCCACCGCAATCTTTCCGCCACCCACCCACCCCTGCCACATCCACACAACCCCACGCAAAACCCTCCAACCCGCCCTCCAACCCGCCTGCATCCTCCCTCACCCCCCTTTTCCGACACCGGCCCCTTCTCACCCCTCTCATGCAGGTTCTTTGCATGGGGATCCCCACATCCGCGGCTTTGACGGGGTATGGTTTGAGTTCCCTGGGGTGACAGGCAAGGTGTTCAACCTGCTCACTGAGAGGAGGTACCAGGTAGGCCCAAACCCTAAAACCCTGCCTGCCAAACCCTACAATGGTAGTCAGGTTTGAGTTCCCTGGCACGTCACACAAATGGCGTGGTCCGCTCACACTGTATACCAATCCTACGCCTGAAACCCTTAGCTGTGCACTAAGCCTATCGTCAAGGCGCCAAGATGAGGAGCAAGGTTATTGCACTTTAGTTTCTGCCAGCGCGACCTCCCACCCGCTGGTAAATTGTGCTCCTCGCTAACCCTGAACCCTAAACCTGCAGGTGAACGTGCTCCTGTCCAACCTTGGCAACGGTGCTGTTGTGAATAACTACATGACAGCGCTGGGGCTGCGCTACGAGCCAGCACGCCTCAGGATGGAGGTGGCGGCCAGGGGGAGCGGGGATCTGGCAGGTGAGGGGAGGGGATGGGTGGGGGGTTGCGGGGATATGGATGGAGTAGGGAGGTGGCATGGAAGGGGGTGAGGGACCTGGCAGGTGGGGGGGTGGGTGAGGAGGGGACAGAAATGCCCGTGTGGAGGTGGCGGTGGATGGAGGGGGAGACCTGGCGGGTGGGTGGGCGGTGTGGGGGGAGGAGTGGGAAGGGTGGCGTGCGGGCAGTGGGGGTTAAAGTACTCCCCCATTGGCGTACACAGGAGCTTTGCCCCCCCTGCCGACCCATGCTTCACCTTGCGGCCAGCATAAATGTTGTGGACCGCACCTCACCACCTTGCACTCCTCAATATACCCCACCCCACCCCGCCAGTCACCACCAAAGGCGCCAACACCACCCAGCCAAATCCCCTGCCTTGCCTACGCCACCACCACATGTGCCCCCCTCTACCCCGAATTCAATCCCCCCCCGCCCACCCACCGCCACCGCCACCCTTGTGCAGTGACTATCAACGGGGTTGACATGACCTCACGCCTGGTCCCCAACCACCCCTATGCGCTACGGCGGGGCGGGGAGGTCATTCGAGTCATGATGGTCCGCCCGGGGGTGCGGGGGGGCGCCACGCTGGACGTGAAGCTGCCGCACATGCGCCTCAAGGTGTTCAGCGGGGCAGGGGAGGACTTCCTGGACTATGGCGTGTCCCTCACAACGAAGTGCGTGCCCTGGTGAACCTGTAATTTACTTATTACTTAGCATTATCATTTATTCTTATTATTGCTATTTTTGCTATGATTTCTGATAAATCATTTATCATATAATTACACGCGTGCCCTTGTGAACCCTAAGCCACCTCTAGCAGAAACCCTCGTGACCAGCAGTCTGTCCCTCTGAGCAGAACCCTAGCAGAAAACTCCATCCCTGAAGATTTCTTTCGAGTGCGGCGTGCACCTGACGACCACCGCATCAAACCCTGGCATAAACCCTCATGACCCTAGCATAAACCCTACCCTGATTGTTTCCTTGATTGCAATCATCTTTTTTGCCCTACCTACCAGTAAAACCCGCTTTCCCATTCGCCAAAAGTTTTGGTGCCCTCCCCTCTCCGCTGAAACACCTACCCTTTCCCCCCCTTTCCAGTTCCATCATCGACATGCATGGCGTGATGGGGCAGACGTGGCGCGACAGAGCGCCCCGCCCCTTGCTCCGGGTCAACGGCACGTCGACCATAGAGGGGGGGGAAGAGGATTACATGGTGGCTGATGGGCTGCTAGGTAGAAGCTTCACCTTCAACCGCCTGGTGCCCTACAAGGAAGGGGGTGCAGTGGAGGGTGGGGGCGTGCGGGAGGGTACTGTGGTGGCGCACAGGGTGGAACCCTTGACCTCCCAATCAGGGGGATCTGAGAAGGTGGTTGGGAGCGGAACCAGCGGTAGGGAGGTGGGGGTGGCCAGCGTGCGGGGGCCGCGGCGCCAGGCGAGGGAGGTGGTGTGGGGGGATGGGGTTGTGCTGGTGCCGGATGGCGGTGGTGGAGGGTGGGGTGGGGATGACGGGGGGGTGGCGGCGGGTGCTGCCTGCACATCGCTGCGATGGTCTGCTGCGGTAGGCGCCTCCCAGAGCTTCCTCTCGCCATGCCTTATCCCCCCTGAAACCACCCTCTTTAGTGGGCACCAATACCCTAAATCCTAAACCCTAACCAGTGCCCGCCTTGGAGGCGTGCTTCTTGGGCAGCGCCACATCATCCCTGAATGATATGTCTCGCCCCCCAAAGGGGCAAATCGTATTGTTTTCCTATTCCTTTTGAGGGTTCGAGCGGGGCAGTACATTATTTGTGGGCTGCCTGCAATCAGATCGGATGGGTGTTTCATTTTTTCTAATGGCGGTGACATGCAGCAGCTCCAGGCTGCGCTTTCAAGGCCGCTGCAAGTATTCCTTTGTCACGCTCGATTTTGCATGCGTTGCAGTGACCTTTCGAGGCTCTTTTTCCAAATCATAGTGGTGTTGTGCTCATTCTCGAGGTATCTTCTGACAGGGATGCATCATATAATCATGATGATTCAGGAGTTTCTTTTCCTTAGGATAGGCTATAGGCTATAGCCTCGGGTGCTGAAATTACACAGTGTATACTGGATACATACTTGGCAAGATATAATATGCTATAATCGCTTGACCAGCCGTTCTGGCTGGTCGGTGCCCTGGTGCAAGCCAGTGGCCCCTAAACTACGCCTTTGTGCGTCCCCTTGCTTTCTTAGTTCTTTCTTTTATTCTTCTATGTAATGACGTGGTTGAACGGC
Source organism: Heterotrichella gracilis (assembly GCA_032358255.1). Taxonomy (NCBI): domain Eukaryota; class Xanthophyceae; order Tribonematales; family Xanthonemataceae; genus Heterotrichella; species Heterotrichella gracilis. Next base: position 17,877 of record JAULBX010025509.1, on the reverse strand, counting down.
ACTGACTGGATGTATCATCGGTGGTCCCCGTGACTGGCGGCACTATGATGAAAGACCGTTACAGTAGTACTACTGCTGGCAGCATGCATGCTGTATGCGGCATCGCACAGCAATGCAAGTTGTACAGGACCATGTACCATGCAATCGTGCTCTTCAATGATTCAGTGTGGACATGGCGACCACTGTTGCAGCCACTGAGAAGTTCAGTTCAATGACAAGCTACATCCGTCCAAAAATTCAGCGAACTTTTGTTGTACGATGCCCTAGCCCAAAGCACCCACACCGCCGCTCCACCACTGCTGCCGCAGCTGCAGTATGGACTTGAAGTTGTTCAACTATGGTACAAGCCAGCCCTGGCCAAACAAAACTGTACGCTGCACCAAACAAGGCAATTCACACAAATCAACCAGCGGCGGCAACCCAAGCTCCTACCATAGGCTTTCCAGCCCACTTGGCTTCAAGTGCCAACTGTCCCCTGGTGCATGCAGGCGCAGATGGGGGGCACGGCTGTCAGCACCAGGTTTACCACGTGGTGGCGCGCCCGCTGGCTGCCCTGGCTCCGCAGGCCTCCCTGGCCCAACCCCACATGCACACTGGCTGCCATTGCCGACCAATGCTGATTCTCCACCAGCGCACCTACACCCCCACACCTTGCGCAGGCTCATGCTCTGGTGGCTGTGCTAAGGTGTGGTGGTGGGGGGGACACAAGGGTTCCCGCAATGCCCTGCCATGTCTCCTCCCACAGCCCTGCCCCAGCCCCTGCCCCAGCCCCTGGCAGCGCCTACTTCCACAGCTTCCTGAGGCTCATGTTCTTGTCGCTGTCCTTCTTCATCACCTTGCCCACAGCCATCTCAAAGTCCTCCTGCAGGGGGGAAAGGGGGCACACAGGGGGATTGGTATTCGCACCATCCATGGCAGGGCAAGTTAAAATCCCCAGGAGAGTGAAGCGCTCCCTTTTACTCCTGTTGTCATGGAGAGGCCTTAACATCACAAAAGGCCTTTCCCCCAATGGCATGCATAAACACTTCCTAATTCCTTACCACCCCATATGCGCACACCATTCAAAATCAGCTATTACGTAACGGGTGCCAGGTGGTGTGCAGTGGCAAGTTGATGCCTTCCTTCAGATTGCGTGCCTGCTTGATGCTATTACCTTTCCCCCACCCACCCACCCCACCCACCTGCGTTACGTGCACCCTCCTCTCCCGCAGCGCAAACATGCCCGCCTCTGTGCACACCGCCTTCATCTCAGCGCCGCTGGACCCCCCCATCTTCTCAGCGATCTTGCGCAGGTCAATGCCGCGCATGAGGTTCATCTTGCGCGAGTGGATCTTGAGGATATCGAAGCGCGAACCCTCGTTAGGGTTTGGGAACTCGATCTTGCGGTCGATGCGCCCGGGGCGGAGCAGGGCGGGGTCCAGAATGTCGATGCGGTTGGTGGCCATCAGGACCTGGGCAAGGGAAGGGTTCAGCTTTAGGGTTTAAGAGAGGGAGGCGGAGGGTCTGGGCTAAATGCAGGGCTGTCGCTGCGGTTGGTGGCCATCAGGACCTAGGGGAGATGTGGTGTAGATCAGATCAGCGGTGCTGCCATCAACGAACGCCTATGCATATCAGATCAACGCATGCTGCCATGCAAGGATGCGGTTTTTGCAGAGAGAATTCACCTCCTCTGCAACCGCACAACATGCACAAACACAATCTCCTGAAGAGTGGCCTCCGTACCCGGCTGTTACGCGATGCGATGCAATGCGTACGAAACATTGCGAAATTGGCAATTTCTCCCGGCGAACGCACACAACCACACACATGCCTCTCCCAACCCATGCACCCCACCCCACCCATGGTATCATACGCTGCCCTGCCACAGCTCACCCCTCCCCACTTCCCTAATTAAACACCTATTTATTGTACCTTGATTTTGTTGGTTGCCTCAAAGCCGTCCAGCTGGTTGAGCAGCTCCAGCATGGTGCGCTGCACCTCGCTGTCGCCGCCGCCTCCCGAATTGTCAGTGCGCGCAGAGCCAATGGAGTCCACCTCGTCCATGAAGATGATGGAGGGCGCATGCTCCCTGTGAGGGCACGGGAATGGTTTGTTGGAAGGTTGGGGTGGGTGGGATGCAAAGGGCGATTCCCGAGGGTGTGGGGCTGGTGGGGATGCACAGGGGATAAGCAGTCCACCTCATCCATGCAGATGATGGAGGGCGCATGCTCCCTGCGGGGCCGGGGTTTTAGCGTCACCGGGGATGCAAAATGGGTTTGGAGCCAACTCCAATTGTGAACGTAAATGCATTTGGCTCCAACCACAAGCGTGGGTAACCGATGCGTAGGCTTCTGACCTAAACCATAGCATATGCAATATCAGCGTATACCAAGTTGGAGTATGCCACGCTCCAACCTCCAGTATATTGCGTGGCCCAACGGTACAAGGATGATGGCTGATTTTACCAATGTGTCAGGAACAACTACCAATGCTTCCGTACCTGGCCATCACAAACAGCTCCCTGACCATTCTCGACCCCTCCCCAATGTACTTCTGCACCAACTCAGACCCTGAAACCCTAATGAAGGTGCAGTCTGTGTGGTGCGCCACCGCCCTGGCCAGCAGGGTCTTGCCAGTACCTGGGGGACCGTACAACAGCACACCCTGCAACACACGCCATGCTCCTTTCAGAACCCAACCTTCGATTTCCACCACCCATTGCCAGGTTTAGTGCCGGCATGGGCAATGCAATGCTGAGGTGCTCAACAGGTGTGTTGATGGGGAGGTGTGCATCACATGCGGGAAGAGCGAGGAGTGCTTATTGCTGTTGTGACATGTGCTACAGTGCCGGGAATGCCTGCGGTTCTCCCAAACTGTGCCCGGCTTTTGTAATATGTTGTGCTGCCAAGGGCTTATTGGGTATAGCAATGCAGGGTAGAATTTGTGAGTTGTATGCACATGTGACTTGTATGATTGTCAGCTTACCTTCGGTTGCGCAACACCCAGGGCCTCAAACAGCTCAGGATGCTTAATGGGCAGCTCAATCACCTGTATATACATAAGCAGTCGTTAGACCATGGGCAGGTTGACAGCTTGCAAACAAACGCATCAAGGGGTGTGGTGGATGCGACACGCACCTCCTTTATCTCCTTGATTTGCTGGTCCAGCCCTCCAATCATGTCATACGTGGAGTCTGGCACCTTTTCTACCTTCATCAGACTAACCAGTGGGTCCACCTTGGTGGGCAGCAGCAGGTGCAGTGAGTAGCTGTCATTCCGCAGTGCCACGCGTGCACCAGGTGCCACCTTTGTGATGTCGATGCCCTTGTCCAGGTCAACCACGTATTTGCCTTCTGGGTGCACCTTGACCAACACTTTGTTCTTGCCCATGACCTGAAGCAACAGAGCACAAGGCTGAGGGGACAGCGCATGCGAACATGGCACAGGCCAATCCACATGGCTCAGGACACCAGTAGCGTTCACCAAGCAGTGGCATATGGACCAAGGAGCAGTGGAAAACCAAAGTGCTGCACACAAACCAACCGAAGCATATAGGAAACGCCTCTGACAACTGTTCACACCTTGATCACCTCCCCCACATAAGACCCTGGCTCCTGCAAAAGCTGGAGCTCTTCCCTGAGCAGGCGAACTGCAAGAGAAACAGGTTCCCACGTCAACCATAGAGCAGTTTTATTGGTGAACCGAGTTTAGGTGTGCTGCACAAGTGTCCAACCTTTCGTGTTGAGCTCATTTCGTTGGGCCTCAAGCCTGCGTAGGTTGTGCGCTTTGTCTTTGACGAGGATCTCGAGCTCTTCTATCTTCGCTTTGTAGTACGTCTTCAGCCCTTCACCGACGGGCTTCCCCATGGCTGAAGCTGTACACAGTCCAAGTGGCTGAACCTCTTTCCTTTGCTCAGCCAATGGGTACACAGTGGCTATTGGTATTGTCAACCAAGCAGCTGAACGCAAACCGGAACCCAACTAGCGACTAGAAGGAATCAACTGCAGATGTTTACTGAGTGGTAGGAGTGAGAAAGCCCTTGTGCCACAAGCATTCCTCTTGTTTTAAAAGCTTTTCCAGCTGGGCAGAAAACCGGTTCCTCTCGTCTTTTTTATCTACACGTTGCCCCCCTGGGGCTGTTTTTGCCCCACACCCACCACCACCCATGCAACCGCCCACCTGCAGTTTGGTAACTTATGAGCGGTGTTAGCCGGACACGGCTTCATAAATGATTCATTGAATCTCAGCCATCTAGCCAGCCATCAGCCGTCAATAGTGTGCAACGCTGGCCATTTTCCCGGGTCGATGGAGTATAAATTTACAAGACTTATACACCCTATTTGGCAAGGTCAGCTTGTAACTAGTACAGCAGGACTGGGGAAAAGAAAAGCAGTGAGCTGTGTCAGGCACTACTATTGAAGATAAAGAATATGTGGTTTGTAGCATCAGCAAATGCTCACAGTGGCAGTGCCTCCTTCCCGAGAAGACCCCAAACCGCCTGCTATTTGCAAGACTGTCATGATAAATTTTGAACCTCAGTCAAGTGCAAAGTCACTGTCAAATTAGACATAACTCTCACCGCAGAAGGGGGAACCTCGGTGAACAACTATATGGCCACCCACAGAAGCACAACTCACTGCATCAAAAATTTGACCTACAAACCTCTCTTATGTGCCACTTTAACAAACAATTCATGCGATTATGGGCACTGCTAGTGCCTGCCATTGATTTTCTCCTGGCACATCACATGACATGCAAACCCCGCATGCCCACATTTTGCTGCCTGCAGCCGCCCGCTCGCTATCCCCACTTCAGCCACCAGCCACCCTTCATGCTGAGCAGTTGGTTCAATAAAAGCTTTCATCGCGGGCGCTGGCTACTGACGCAGTGGGGCACCCCAGCCCTCAAAATGCCGCCACGCTTTACGCCGCCTGCAGGGGCACGCCGGCCGCATGCTCTGGGTTGAGCTGGTTCCAGCACTCGATCCAGGCCACCATTCCGTCGGCCAGCTTGTCAAAGTATGGGTCAATGTGGCCCAGCTCCTTGCGGACCTTATCTGCAAGCTCCAGATAGCAGGCCTGCACGCTCACCGCGCCCTTGGAGAAGGTCACGCCCTGGAAGAAGGGGATGATCTCCTCCTGCCAGAAGATGCCTGCGCACGCGAGGGGAACCGTCAGGGCCTTGAACCTTCGCGTGGGCCAGCGGGACGCAACCCAGCTGGACGTGGGTCATGCATGGCCAACCACTGGTGTAAGTAGCGCCCAAAATCAACAAGTGGCTGTATTGCTGGAACGCATGGATGTATGTCAAACACATTGGGGTTAGCAAAGGTCCTGGAGTCCAGCAACCCACACTGCAATGTGCTACACCTGGCATGTGCACAAGAACAACCCAACCATAGATGGCGCCGCCCGCGTACCCTTGAACTCCTTGCGCAGGTTGGTGAAGGGGTTACTGGCCTTGCTGTGGTAGATGTAGGGCAGGCCGGTCTTGACACCCAGACCCAAGTGGTCGGTGATCACCTTGGTGCACCACCCGGCCCACATGTCATCGTAGCGGCCGATTGGCTGCCCCTCGCCCATCAGGCCAAAGTACATGGCAGGGCCAATCAGGTCCCTGTTGAAGCCCAGGTTCATCCCGCACATGGGGAACAGTGTGCCCTGAAGGAAATGCAAGCACTTGTTAGGTCAAAGGCGATGTGTACAGGGGCAAGCGAAAGGACAGGGCATGCCAAAGCCCGCCCAGCTGGAGGCCAAATAGCATAGCGTTTTGTTGTAAGGGTGGTGCACAAAGACGTGCGCTTCTATGTCCTAAACCCTAAACCCTAAAGAGTGCACTTGCTTGCCTTTGGAATGGTCATCACTGCGTCCACGTATTTGGTGTTGCGCTCCCATGGCTTGACCATCTGGGTGGGTGCGTCGTAGTCAGGAATGTTCAGCCACAGGCCGTGGGACACCGCTGTTGGCACGCCCTCGCGCAGGCTGAAGGGGTAGCCGCGCACAAAGTCTGTGCCCTCTGCGAAGGGGTCGTACAGCGTGTTGAAGAAGTAAGGCGTCGAGGGCGTCAGCAGGTTCTTGATGTGCTGCTGCAGCGCGTCGATGTCCTTGCCGGTGGGGTCCCTGGCCACGAAGCAGTCGTCATCTGCGGCCACAGGGGCACTGTGTCAAGGAAGTGGAGAAGAGGGCCCAGCTGTGCAACATCAGTATGTCAGGGCAGGGTGTCAAGTGGTGCAAAAGAGGACTCAGCTGTGCAACAGCACCGTGTCAGTTGTCAAGTGAATCACCCAAGTGGCAGGCACACGCAAGGTTGGGCGCCCTCACCAATGGTGTAGATGTACTTCTTCTTGGAAATCATGTACCCGAAGCACCTGCAGGCACTGTCCTTGTACGAGATGCACCAGGCCTTGTCACCCAGGATCCTGTTGATGTCGTTGCGGTTGTAGATCTCATAATCGAAGCCTGGTGGCACCTCCACCTTCCTGGATGGGTCTCCATCTTGGATGATGATCATGTGGAACTTCTCGAAGAAAGGCCTCCACTGCAAGCACACAGCAACAGTCAGCACAGAAAGAGAGGGCATGGTTTGCACAAAGGTGAGGAGTCCTTGGCACTGAAAGCCCACACCACATTTAGCTGCAGCAGCCCGAAACACCAGGTGAACAACCACAACCCAGAAAGGTTTGACAGCCCTTATTTCAAGAAAAGGTCATCAAGAGGCCTTGGTTCGACAAGCTAGCCAGTTACGTTGCCCCACCCTTGGACTGATTCGGCAATCACGCAATCACGCGGGGAAGTTGATCAAGCACCCAGCTCCACAGCAACCATCGACAGTGAACACCCGCGCCAGAGGAGGGTTTCCTCGTCAGCTTGGGGATTAGTTCTAGTTTCTGAGCTAAGGAGACCGTGACACAACAGATCGCACCGCATCACATCGTGGAATCAGGCCAACTGGCCACGATGCACGCACATGTGGGCACAATGCAGTGACAAGCAGACAGCACGCTGTGAACCAGCCACGCTTTTCACAGGCCAATCAATCACTAGGCAGGAGTCCGGGTTCACGCAGCGCTGTCTGATGGGCTGGTCACGCGGTTGATTTGGGTGCAAGGCATGGGTTGATCGCTGGTCTAATGATGGGCATGCACGTTTTGGCGCACCATCTCCAGGAACTCCAAATTCCTGATCGTGGGGATGACGATGTCTAGCTGGTCCTCAATGGGGCCCTCCAACTCGGGCAGGGACATTCCTGAGACAGCCATTGTAGCTACTTCCTGTGATGGACCCAGGCAGCAGTGGACGGGCTGGATCACCAGCAACGAGGGAGTATCTCTATCCAATTACAAGCAAGGAAGAAGCGCGCGCGGCTTTTACTCACTCGCTGGGTGTTGATGAGCGTTTGGAAAGGCTGGTGTGTGTGGGAATTACAGCCGCTGTCTCGTCCTTTGTACGCTTGCCGCGAGGGGTTGCAGTCGTCTTGGCCTGCTTCTTGGGCTAGGCAGACCGGGCGCGGGTGTTCAGCGACCGCCGCGTGGCACAGGGGAGATATTTGAAGCGGTATTTCACCCTCGTTACAAACCGTATCAGCCAGCAGAAGTGTTGGCCTCCAACCAGGGTGCAATTACCAACACGCTTTACATATATATGCAAGCTCTCGGCGCCCAAGTCGATGTCTCAAGAGATCAAACTGGAAGGCTGTCAAAGATAGACTGTGATACGGGCACATGCGCGGCATGCCGGTTTGGTGGCCAGTATCAAGATACACCACGCGGCCAAACGCTGACTTCCTACGGGTACCAATTGCAAAACGAGAAGTTCACAGCCAGCCTGTATGAAGGGTACTATGGTACACGGCAGACAATCGCTGCAGTGCGCGGTAAACTTGGTTGCCAACTCTGGAACTTGGCCAGAACTGATCCCCGGCAGATTGCGTTAGCCAAGTCTTTCCCGTATCCGTGTGGCCTAAGCTCCTATGGACAGCCGGTGGAGGGTTGTGCTACCAATACTTGCCCTGACAAACTTGGTTGATGGGTTCCAAGCAAACGTTCTGTGGCCGTTTCTGCCCTTCATGGTTGATGGGTTCAAAGTGGCTTCAGAAAGGAGTTTGGCTGTATATGTAGGATTCCTAGGTAAGCCTGGCTATAGCCTATAATCGCAGTCTATGCCAGTATGAGTCTATTGTAGCAACCTAAGGCATGGGGGGATTTTGATGCATTGGGGAATATTATTGGAATGGGAATAGCTTGCCTTCAAGTTGGACGCAGTCTGTTAGCATGCTATAAAAAACACACTATGATATGCAGGTTCTTCCTTCTTTTTTGCGAACTTTTGCACTTCTTACTTTTGGGGACGGTTATCAGACCGAGCGGGGAGGAGACCATGCATCATCGCTGGCATCACCGGCAGCTTGGTGTCAGCCATGATGTTCGGTTTTGCACCGTCTTACCCAGTAGCTCTACTGGCAAGGTATGCTAGCACCGACCCACCACCTGAAAACTCCAAATCCTTGCGGTTGCCTAGCCTCTGATCAAAGGCACTGTGTACGAGGCACACGGTTACCTACAGCTGTTGGCATGTGTGTCAACAGGTGTCTGGGAGGTGCATTAAACGGCAACATTGGCATCACCAAAACGTACATTGGGGAGTGCGCTACTACCCCTGCAAAACAGGCGTTTGCCTTCTCCATCTTTTGCACCATGTTTGGAGTTGGCTCAATTGTGGCGCCAGCCATCGGAGGGTTTCTAAGGTGACAATTTTACCCACTGTGGCATGCCTGGGTAGGGATGCAATAATTGCATGCCCTGCATCCTGCCTACTGCTGTGAGAAGCTTGCATACATGCACTAGGTTTAAGCCCAGGCTGTGACAATATGTATTCACCATTTTCTTGTGCTGGCATGTGCAGCAACCCTGCAGACAAGTATCCCCATCTGTTCTCACACGACGGGGTGTTTGCGGAGTTCCCGTATGCCCTCCCCATGCTGTGCTCAGCCAGCGTCTGCTTTGTCACCTTCCTAATGGCGCTCTTCATGCTTCCCGAGACCCAAGCTTTCCAAGCGCGACAAGCCAAGCGCCACATGAGGGACACCGCGCAGGGGCATGCTGACAGCCAGGAGCAGCACCAGCTTTTGAAACCTGCAGTGCATAAATGCAGTGCTACCATGGAGCTTGAACTACAGGCATCCTGTGGGGATTTGGTGTCAGCGCATAAATGTAGTGACAGTGGTGGCATGGACGACCAGTGCCCACTGCTGCAAGGCTCGGTGCATCAACGATTTGCCAGCGCCTGCCATCATGGATTGCAATCAGCGCCACAGCCTTCCGAGGCTGGGAACAACCCTCGGAGCTTGCAGTTGGCAAGCCAGCAGCAATGTAAAGGAGCACAACATCCAAGCAAACCAGCAGCATGCGAAGCAGGTGCACCTCTATTTTCTGACACGGACCATGGGACAGCAGCATCCCCGTGTATTGTGCACATCAAGGCGCACTCATCCAACAACATGCCATGGAACATTCAAGACACTAAGGAGGATTTGAGGTTGCTCAGCACGGAGCGGAAGGTCATGACGCAGCCCAGCTCCAAAGCAGCTCACAGTGCCCCAGGCACGTTATTGCAACGGCTCATCAAATTCAACTGCAGCAATACAGGTGAGTATGGCTGGCGCTGTGGCATGTACCTATGTGATGCTGAGTGCAAATAGGGCAAGAGCAAAAAATGCAACACTGCAATGCAACGCAAAACCAATGCCTGTGATGGTGACTGTAAGTGCGCTGCTGGGTCATGGGCGCAGTCATGCACACGTCCAAAAACCTGCATGCATTGTGGATTAGAATTCAGCCCCAGAATTCATGCATGCATGCGTGCGTACAAGCTTCCATTGGGCAATTCACTATGCATGATTGTTGTGAACATGTCCCTGCTTTGAAGCTCATTCCCAGACAACGCATCCAATGCATTCTGCCATGCTATGCCATGGACCTTATCACCTGGATATGTACGTCATGTCCCATTCTACAGGGCGCGCAGTCGGGGTGTATGTGATCCTGGGTGGCGTTGTTGTCATGTACGAAGAGTCCATCCCCATATTATGCAAAGCCAGTCCCAGTGAACAAGGGCTGGGGATGAGCACTGCCCAGATCGGCCAAGTGCTTACTGCTGGAGGCATCGCAACGGTGCTTTTCCAGGCGTTCATTTACCCACCAGTCGCGCGGGGCATGGGCGCCATCAGGGCCCTGCAGATGGGCTGTTGGCTCCATGTGGTGGTGCTGACTTTGCCTCCAGTGGCATACCTGGTGAGTTTCAATGTGAAGTCTGGCGCATGGTATTGGCATCCATCCATATGCACCTACATCTGCTACATGCTGTTCAAGCTGGCCAGGGGGCTAGTGGACCATGAGCAGAGTGTATGATGTGGCATGGCGTTCTGACGAGCAGAGGTGCATCATAGTTACAGTTAGTTAGTTACATGCATTCCAGCAATACAGCCAGATTACCAGTCTTGCAGTCAGTCTTGCACATGCGGCGCCACGCAGCACTTTCCTGGCACTGTTTGTACCACTTATTGATCCCACGCGACTTGAGGTCCTGCTGGAGTTAGTCGAGCAGGGGTACATCATGCATATCACCAATACATATTAGATTAGCAGTCCGCCTTGCATTACATGTGGCACCATGCGGTTTATGCTAGCAGTTTATTGTACCCCATGTACATCATGCACAGCTCTTCCTTTTATTTGACAACTAATCTTGTTGCAGCTTTCACGGGTCTCTCCTGTGTGGGGCTGGACAGCGTACTTGTGGGCAGCGCAGTGCTGCAAGGTGGTTGCTGGCGGCTTTGCATTCACCAGCGTCATGATTGCCATCAACAACTCAACACCTAACGCTCAAAAGGTGCACATGGTCTACGCTGATCAGAGTTGTCTGCCTCACTTGTCTGGTGATGCGTCTGGCAATAAGGAAGCACAATTTGATGTCATGCTAGCATGTATTTAGTGTGATAATATTTCTGGTCACCCTTGAATGCGCATTACTGTACTGTGGGATCCTCAGTAGTTGGCCTCACACACAGTTTAGGGCCTAAGGTTAGGGTTTGCAAAAGCGCTGTCTGGCAAAATCATACCAGTTATAACCCAATTGTAGTGCAGCAAAATCTCATCCAAGTACCATGGAAGCTAATGGAAAATCTTGCTATGTGCAGGGAGAGATAAACGGCATTTCCCAGTCCCTGGTCGCCCTCACCAGAGCGATGGCACCCATGGTAGGTGGTGGCTTGTGGTCTCTGGCCATGTCAGCAAACTTCCCAGGGCGCACATTCATCCCGTTTGTGGCCATGTGCCTCATCAGTGTGCCAATGGCGCTGCTGGCGAGCACGCTCCCCAAAGCGCTGAATGCCGCGGCTGTGGAAGAAACCACAGAAGAAGCACAAGAATGATACCCCGGGTCAAATTGATTTGAGGCTTGTTATTTGTCACAATACAGTATATGACGATTTGGAGAGGTTTTCCAACCTACTTGCTGGGTTTGGGGTTGCTGCAAAATGTGTCACTAGGATGTGGACCTACAGCTATAGCGTGACCGAGTTCAGTTACACAGTGTTTTTCAAATTCTGCTCTGAGCTGTACATTACTTTTTTGTTTGTCAGGTAGTTCTGCAGGCTGATCAGCGGTTCATTATGTCAATTTGCCGCGCAATTTTGTTGAGAGCAATGTGACATCTGTGGCATGCGCTCATGGGGTGGGTGCAGGTGTCATGTCTCATGACTGGCCTGCGCCTCAGACACACCTGCATGATGGCACCACCTGTTGGGTGACAGAAATGAACGTGGTTTGCGCAAAGGGAGGCATTGAGGGTCTGCAGGCAGCTAGTTTGCAGCCTGTGAAGTTGTGGCATGTGGGTGTGGGCAAAGAGACCAATGCTGACGTGGCAGCCTCTGTGGCCAGTATGAATTTTACGACACCATGGACCATGGTGCACCAGCTCTCCGAAAATCACCCTATGTGCACTCTATATGGCTCTTCAACACTGCTCCCATGCACCAAGACTGATAGCCATCGCCAGGTTGCTTGCCGTATTCGAAATTTGCTGACAGTGACACTTGCTGTACACGCCAAGTCTAGCCATGTACAGCAGAACCATGCAGCTTCAGGCCAGCACCTCCTGTGCCTTGGAGCCACTCGCATCTTCTAGACGGTATGTTGCACAGATCTGGGTATTTTGTGCTTGTTCGTGTGCATGTGTCTTCGATGCACGTTTCTCCTGTGGCCAACTCACCAATCATGTTGACTGCAGGGTGTGTGGGTTGCCACTAGTGGGCCGTCAAGTGTTCAGGTAAGCCCTCATACTCTCAGTGGCAAAGGAGTGTATTTTAGGCAGTAACAAAGATAAGAAGGGCTTGAAGCACGTTGTGTCAGTAAAGCTAGTTGCAATAAGAGAGCGTAACTGGTGGTGTCGGTGCAGGGCGCACAGGTGGGCTCCGACACAAAGGAGGTCTCAAACTATTGTCAACGTTGCAGAAGACAAGGTGAGCACCAGATCAAAGTAGTATCGAGCATTGGGTTGTAGATACTGTTTCATGCTCAGAGCATGCCCCACACAGACTGCTACTGATACTAGGCCCACCATGTCTCGAGCATACATGCATGCACAGTGGGGCATCCTTCAGGCTAGTCTGTGAGGACTTTAGTACACCAGAGGCAGCAACATAAATCCAGTTTGCAACACACGGCTTGCACAGTCCCCAGCCAGCACGACTGCGCTAAACCAGCTGGGCACCTGCCAGCTCCCTAGCATGCACCTAGCACCTCTACCCGCACCCTGCAAACACCAAACACCAAGTCCCACACCTTATACACAACCACCCACAGCCTCGGGATCATTTCCACAGACGCGATCAGAGGTCACCACAGAGAAGTATGGGCTTGAGGCGGGGTTGTTCAGTGTGTTCACTGCAAAGGATGCGTCAGGCAAGACCAAGGCCCAGCAGGCAAAGGACCTCCTGGCGCGCTACGGCAGCGCCTACCTCATCACCTCCATCTCCTTTGCCATAGTCTCCTTTGCAGCCTGCTATGCTGCAGTCACTTCAGGTGGGTGCTGAAGCTGGATACAGGAGCTTCAGGGGTGGCACCTTATCTGTCCCAGCGTCTAGCACGATTTTGAACACCATCAATTCGTCGCATTGCAATGGATGTGAGCACACCTCCCTGCATTTTGCATTTGCAACACAGACACTCCAATAGCATTTCCGTCCTGGTAACCTCTGTGGGTTGCATGCCCGGCAACTCATTTTTATGACCTGAATTCTGCACTCCTCCCTCTACACACACACACACACACACACACACACACACACACACACACACACACACACACACACACACACACACACACACACAGCCATTGTTTCACTAAGGCAGTGCCGTCCCATGCCATATAGTATAATACAAAAATAATAAAATTAAACTAGTTTTCATTGTATAAAAATTGTAAAGGAAAATAACCACATAGTACGGTGGGTAGTTCCATTGTGGGCACCCTGTGTACCCTTTAGGATGGGTCCCATGCAGTTCCTGGGACATGCATAACCCACCCACCCTGTTCTCAGGCCTTGACGTCGCCTCCCTCCTGCGCCGCGTGGGCCTGGATTTAGTTATTCTAGTGTGGTCACCCTGCGTACATTTCCAGATGATCACATGCATGATCCCATCTCTCTGTTGCAGGCCTCGACGTCGCCTCCCTCCTGCGCCGCGTGGGCCTGGAGGTGAGCTCCACCAGCGAGGCGGTGGGCACCTTTGCCATCGCGTACGCGGCGCACAAGGCGCTGTCGCCGGTTCGCTTCCCGCCCACCGTGGCGCTCACACCGGTGGTGGCGCGCTGGCTGGGCAGGGAGCCCAAGGACGCAGATGCGAAGGACGGGGAGGCGGATGCTCAGGATGGGAAGGATACGTAGGTGACAGAATGGGGGAAGATGGATGGTGGTACAGTGGAGGAGATCTGGCCAAGGCTCTGTTATACATGGGGGGAAGCAGCTTTGCGGAGACAGCAAGGGACACAGTGCATTAATTGAATCAGGGACAGGGGATCTGTATTTTGCATTTTTTCTTCGTTGCATCTTCCCCCTGGGATTGCTGTGTGTTCTGGGGCTTGCATTGCAATGCAACGGTGGTTGAATTGTGTGGGCTCTACCCTTGCTTGGAGTGTGTGGAAGTGGGCACATAATGTCGGGGGGGGGGAGGGCTTGGGGTACCAGGGGAGGACGTGCAGTTGTATGCTACTCACTACGTGGTACACATGGTGCCTACAGGCTGCCATGTGACACCGGGTCTGATCCATAATCCCGATCTGGGATGCGAGACATAGGCGAGGGCTGTGGGGTGTTTCAGATGGATGTTTTTCGAAGGGTTAATCATAAATTTTATTTGCAGTCACCATGTTTTCAGATGGATATTTTGAACGATTCCTTGTTTTTGATGACTGTCATTCCACCTTTGACATTCCCAACTTGCGGTGAAGAATCTGTTGCACCAGCAAATGCATTCATACTCATTGTATGCGCATTTCAGGGCTCGTAACGTGGTCCCATCACATTGTGTAAAGTCATGATTGCTGTCGAACAATATTGAATCATTAAGTGTACAGACTGTCAGTGAATGCCGGAAGGATTACAACGCTGCAGCATCATGACTGCACTGACAGGGCACCGGGGGTGAGCTGAACCGTCAACGGCAGTACTGGATCATCCATAGTGACTTGGGCAAGAACTGTGCACGCCATAGAGCAGAATGTGCCAGTACACGCACTGTACTGTGGCAGCTGTGGCACACCTTCCCCCTGGCCCAGTGGGCCCCGAAGCACCTGCGAGGCAGCCCGCTCACCAAAAAACACAACTATACTGGGAAATTAGGTCTTGATCCCATTAAAAACACCAAAATAAACTAAACACTCAACATAAATGCCAATAAAAGGCTTGGTGGCATTCAGAAATCCTACATTATATCACATTTTTAAACCCTAAAAACCCTAAACACATCTCTCAGGGGTCATCAGCTTCCATGGCTCCAGCAGCTCCAGCAGCTCCACGCGGCAGATGAGTTCCAGCTTGGAGGCAACGACGGTAGCGGTTCAGAGCTCTCCTCATCGTAGTGAGCTCTATCCAGCATCTTCTTCTCCCTCTCATGGGGGGTGGGGTCACCTTCTTCCAGACTCCTGGTTGGCTTGGATCCGTCATAGTTGCAGCCATAGACCTTGGGTCCTCACCTCTGCAAACATGTTCCTGTACAGATAGTGAGCAATGCCGAGGCCCTCCTGCTGCATGTCCTTGTCAGACAAAATTCGGGCAGCCCACAGCCTGGTATTGGCTTTTTCCACCACCAAGTAGACGTTGTGGAACCTGCCGCGGCCCCGGCATTGCACCTTTTGACCACACCACCGAGCGTTAGTCAAGGGTTGACAGGCGATTTGAAGCAGGAGCTATGGTACAGCGGACAGCAGCACAGCTAGGGTATGCAGCAACAGCTAGGCCGTATCGGCAAAGCATGCTGTGTATTGTGCAACTTCACTGTAGGGTGTAGGGTGTAGGGCTTCCTGAGTCACGCTAAACCCTACATCGCAAACCCTACACTCTAAATCTGTGCTGCCTCACTTGTGCCTTCATTGGCCTTGGTGCTTCTGGAATTTGCTGCCCTTCATCCTCCCCAGCAGGCGCGGCGAGTGAGCAAGTCGAAGCAGCCTGCACGCACGGGTGTAGGGTTTTGCCTGCCCTTGGGGAAAGCCGTGCGACTCGGCCTTGCGACCATCTCCTGCACTATGGAAAGCTTGGGACAATGCAGAAATCTGCAGCCTAGCTTTTGGACATAAGCCCGCCAGCTGGGAGAGCACCTGGCACACGAATTGCCAACGCAATGCAATGCAACCAATTAGAAAGCTGCAGCAGATAGTGTCAACTAGGGAACAGCACTCGCCAGGTCCTCTCTAAGTAGTGTAAAGTCTATGATGGACTAGGGTGTGAAGTACATGGGCGTGGTCGTGGGGAGCAGTTGCATGGGTTCCCGGGTCAGTGTGTGGTTGAATAGGTTTCAGAAAACGCTGGCGCAAATTATGGGTCCACCCTGGCAGATATATCGGGCTTCGGCATAAGCGCGCCATACACCAAACACCAGCCAGCTGTGAACGGTGTGGTGTGGCAGGTGCATGGTGCAGCAACATACCCGTGGGGCTCCCTGCTGTATGTTGCCATCACGGCAGCCTTGTCCAAGCAGGCAGGGTTTCGTTTGGCGCCAGTAAGGCTGGTGGGTGCTGGTCCCGCAAGGGTTTGGTTGCCTTGTTAATATTAAAGTTCTCACAGGTGGACTTTGAAAGCAACCGGCGGGATCAGTTTCGAACAGGCTTGTGGCATAGGAAACTCGCCTGTGCATGCACAGGCATGCACGTGGGGAGTCCAACTCCACAACACGTTGCGTGTCCATATTGCTCACAAAAGCAACATTTTACGGCTAGCAGTGTGGTACATGAGGCGGGTCCAGGGCGAGCAACCATACATGGATGTCACAAGGGTAATGCATGCATCGACATGGTATGCATGCATTAGTGCTAGTCAACTTGGGGCAGCACGCAACGGTCTCAGCATACCAGCTCACACCTAAAGTCCTGAACCTGGGCTGAGTACATGGCTGATCATATCCTGCAAGGAGAACAGGCAAATACGAACACTCAACTGAGTGGTTCCCGCCATTTTGTGGGTTGAATTCAAAAAAAGCAAACGAGACTGGCAATACGCTTGATACGCAGGGAAAACGCAGCGCACTGTCCCAAGACTCTTGGCAAGAGCACGTAACTTCACAGGTTTGCCTTGTTGAAGTGAAGCCGCAAGTTCACAAAAGCCCCTTCGCTACAAATACTTATCACGACCGGTCGCATGCATACATTCACATCTCTCAACTTGCATGTTGACACCCCCTTCTCGCGGCCATTCCTTAAGGGACGTCGTGCCCTGCTTTCAGCACCCACATTCCCATTCAAAACGGCATCATGGCTCAACAGGGGCCGGACAAGTGGCTCAAATTGTACAAGAAGGACTTTTGCCAAGCCTTCAGTGCAGTCTCGGAAGGGGACTTCACAGCGTGTGACGAGCTGGAGACCACTAACCCAGGCCTCGACGTGCAAGGCCTTGGCGTTATCGGCCTGCCTCTGTCACCTCAAGACGCTCAACGCCTGAAAGACTTGGCCAACTTGTTACCATTTGGCAGGGGCGAAGCCACCGTGGTAGACACCGCAGTGAGGCACACCTGGCAGCTGGACTCGGGTGCTTTCAGCATACAGAACCCTTGTGAGTGCAGAACTCAACAACCCTGTTAGGTACATCGCCCAGGTGCACGTGCGTGTCCCTTCCAGCACAACCCGGCTTGCAAATGTACCAAGTACACAGTGAGACCCTAGGGTATACCTGGCCAGCTCCAACAGTGTTGACCGTCATGAGACCAGTTTTGCATGAGACCAGTTTTGCATCAGACCAACGGTTGAGTCACCAAGCACTGTGTCACGTACATGCGGTCAGCAAGTTAACGCAAATGTTTTATTTGCCACTAGCCTGTTACAACCTGCCAATTTTCCTATATTCACAGCGTGGACTTGGCAGTCTTCAGCGCTGTGAACGAGATCAAGGATAAACTGGGGATCCCTGCCACTGTCGAGGTGTCCCCTGTGCTGTACAAGCTCCTGCTGTATGAACCCGGCTCCTTTTTCAAGCCGCACAGGCAAGAAACAACAAAAATAGGACAGTGTGGATTTTAATGACTATTCTATTGGAATTTCATTAGGTAAACGGTTGGCTATGTAAGTAAGTAAGTAAGTAAGTATTTGCTTTCCAGCTTCGAAGCCAGGTTAGCATGTCTGGGTATGCCTCACCCCAG